>PVJD01005230.1:0-53590 GCA_004026545.1 Mormoops blainvillei
CCATGAAGAAAATAACATAATAGTGAAGTTTACATAGTTAAGAAACTAAACAGCATTATATTGAGTTGAATATTGAATTGAAGAGTATCCCTCCAAATTTATGTCTACCAAGAACCTCGGAATGTGACCTTATTTGGAAACGTGATCTTTGCAGGTATAATTAGTTAAATTCATATATGGTCATACTGGATTAGGACGGATCCTAAATCCAATGACTGGTGTCCTTAGAAGAGGAGAGGACACACAGGGACACACACACCCACACACAGAGGGAATGCAAAGATAAGAAGCAGAAATTGGAGTGATGCAGCCATAAATCAAGGGAGGCCAAGGACTGCGAGGAAACACGGAAGACAGGAAGAGGCAAGGGAAAAGTCTACTTTAGTGTGTGTTAATAGACTGTGATGATCATCTTCAATTTGTAAAGATTATTGTTAGTAGGTGGGCTGATATTGCCATTTCCGTCTTTGCATAGATTTAGCAAAACCCAGCTGTTGTTACCTTGTTGCCAAAAATCACTCATCCCCATTCTTGGGTTGCTACTGACTGGAAACACTGTATTACCTTTTCCAATGCAGAATCACAGAGCAATGGCTTCCCTTGCTGGTATTTGCAATGTTAGGTTCTCTTAATAAAAAACAAAAACAAAACAAAAAAAACACCCTCAACATCAGTCTTCAGACAATTTGTTTTGAAATTGAATAAGAACATTTAGGCAGCATACTCTATCTGCTGATACTCTTGCTAAGGGCAGCCCTTTAATTCTTCTGTTGTTCAAATTGAATACCTTGCAGCCATTCAGAAACTGAGTGGTGTTGCTGCATCTCCCCACTGCCAAAGCAGTTAATTAGCTCCCAGCAGGTCTGAATGTGAGAAGACTGAAAGGAGGACTTCTAATTGCTACTGAAGTACAGGTTGCTTAATCGTCTTTCCATCAGCAATTACACTCTGTACAGCATTTAGATACGTTCAGTTATCTCACAGAAAATGGAAAACCTTTTCTCATATTCCTAATGAGAGCATCACCATCGTTCTTTTAGCTGCATAAGAGGAAAAAAAAATTGTATATTACCAAAGCCAAAACTCTGTGGAATCGGAGGAGGACTTCTCTAAGGAAGGTATATAGCATAAGATTTATTCTTACTGCTACTGAAAACTTCAAAGTGGTCAAATTTGAAGGATTTACTGAAAAAGTCTTCTTATCGTCCTTTGACAGTAAAATGAAGTTTATTATTTATACATTTATACTGGTACTTAAGAACCCCAACAGTTTTATTAACTTGGCAGGTAGATTTCTTTGATCATTTTTCTTCTACTTTCCTATATATTCATTAAATGACAATGCAATAGAATATCTTGGGATTCTTTTTCCAAATTATTTTCATCCTTCAGAGCTCGACTCAATTTTGTCTCCTTTCTCAACCCTTTTGGGACTGTTTTGTCTTTTCCAACTTCTTTGAAATCCTGTCACGCATAGCATCTGTACTCGTTGCCTCTTGTTTTCAAGCAAGTTTAGTGTTATAGCCTCAGTCAGTCTTACCAGTTTGCTGAGAATAGAAATTGTCTTTTTGTCTTCTCTTTGGAATATGACGTTTTATTCTTCATAGGTGAGTAAGGAAACAATCTTTTTGTTCTAAAAACCATCTTTCTCCCTAAAATCGGAAAAAAATTTCTAAAAGGGAACCTCTTTAAAGAATTTTTCTCCAGGTCCTTTACTATGTCCTTGAGATCTGTATCTGTCCATAGAAAAAATATGACAAATTGGAATCTAAAATATGATTATATTTTACTTCTCTGTGTTGTCTTCTACGCACACTGGGTAGTAGAGATATTAGTTCCAGAGGCTGACTGCCTTCTAGAAAAACCAGAAGGCACTAGAGGGAGAGCTGGTGTCTAGTAAGAATAGTAAGCTTGACATATTGGGCAAAACACAAAAGCAAGAAAGTCAGTAGGAACTGTCTTGATCAGGGAGGTCTCTGCAGTAGACAGGGAGAGGGCGGCAGGAAATAAGAACCTCAGCCTTTAGCGGCTGCTCAGGGCTCCACGTAGGCCGGAATTTAAGTCATGACCTCAAAGTACTGGGGGCAGAATGAAAGAATGATGGCTGAAAGGAAATTAACACCACAGCCCGGTCCTTTGACAAGGACCAACCCTAAAACGTCAAGGAAACAACAGACCCTGGAGCCCACGTGAGCAGACAAACATGGAGGCTGGTTGGCACTCAGTCGATATGGGTGAAGTTGTCGATTTACTTTCTGCCCAGACTGCAGCAACCAGTGACCACGGGAGGGCAAGGGTAAAAATTAGGGTACATTATTAAGCTTCGTAATGATGGAGTTGATAAGGAAGGGGGAAATAATACCAGAAATGACAAAAAAAACACTACTTGCCGCTCTCCTCTCCTGTCCCCTCCCCCACCCCACACCATCTCTTATTCATTCAAGTGACTGCCTGCGTCAGCAGTATTATAAACCCTCATAACCTTTCTGCTGTCCTGGAACACTGGGAGCTGGACCCAGAGATCTGAATGTTTGACTGGAGGTAGACAAGCACTGTACCAAATCTTGTCATCTAACAAAATTTAATTTCCTTTTACGTCTTTATTAGACTTTAGAAGTTTAGAAGTATTACAATGATGAGAACAATTCCATAGAAATTTCATGGCACACTGAAGACCCTTTTGCAGTGATTTTCAACCTTTTTCATCTTATGGCACACAAACTAATTACTAAAATTCTACAGTATGTCAGAAAATATATTTTTTGCTGATCTGACAAAAACAGGTATAATTTTGATTCATTCGCACCTACAGCTATTGTTGTGTTAGCTGTTGTCATTTTTTTATTTGACAGGCTAAGGGAACAGAGGTCAGTACCCCTGACTAAATAGGCAGGCGTTGCATGTATTAAAAATTCTTGCAGTACACTGGTTGAAAAGTTGCTGCCCAGCCCTGACCTGGTACCTCAGTTGGTTAGAGCATCCTGTCAATATGGCAAGGTTGTGGGTTCTATGTGCAGTCAGGTCACATACCAGAAGCAACCAATGAATGCATAAATAAGTGGAACTACAAACTGATCTCTCTCTCTCTGTCCCCCGACCTTTCCTTTCTCTAAAAAAAAAAAAAAAAAAAAAAAAATCAATGTTTTTTTTAAAAAGAGAAAGAAAAATCACTGCCATATTGCCATTCATCCTCTAGGTGCACAATTCCTATTGTACTGACATGTGTAGTGGCCCCCAGTATTGTACAACATGTTTGTCCTGGGTAAACTCAGGTTGATTTAAGTAGAAAATGTCATAGTAAAGAATATCAGGTAGTGTAGTTTATCAAGGAAGGGTGTGGTCAAGAGCAATCGCTCTGTGGCTTGATTCCCTGCAGGCAAATCACGGCTCTACCCTGAGTTTTACTGAGGAACTTAGACAAATTACTCAAACTCTCTATGCCTCAATTCATTCAACTATAACAATACTATACATACTCACAAAGGTGAAAGAGACTTAAATGAAACAAAACAAGCGATGTGCTTAGAAGTGTGCCTGGTACATGGCAGGGACTCCATAGGCATTGCTTACTGTTATTATTGTAGATTACAGTTATGAATTCGCCAGTTAGACTTCCACCAGCACCAACTTAAAGCATCTTGCTGCTCTGCGCCAGGATCAAATGAGAAGGCTTACATGTTTAGAACCGGTACAATGATACTTCCTTCAATGAATATTGGGCCACTGAGAAATGAATTCATGAAAATATAAAGACAATGACTTAGCTTTTCTTCCAGATGGGTTTTAGAACTTGAAGACATGTGTGGTGGAAGAACCAAATATCTCCTGTGCTTGTATTGTTTAAACATGGCTGTGAGTGTGTATATTGTAGAGTAGGTGTAGTAGTTCTAAAAATACATAAAAGGTCCCTTTTTTATTTTATGGTTAGAGCATTGTTCTGCTGCACCAATGTTGTAACTTTGATCCATGGTCAGGGCACATGCAAGAATCAACCAATGGCCCTGACCCCACAAAGCGAAATGTCACCAGTTTGATTCCTGGTCAGTGCACATGCCTGAGTTCTGAACCTGGTCCCTGGTTGGGGCGTGTGTGAGAGGCAACTGATCAGTGTTTCTCTTCCTCTCTTTCTTCTTCCTTCCTCTCTTTCTAAAAATATAAATTAAATCTTTAAAAAAAATGAATCAGCCAATGAATGCATAAATAAGTGGAGCAACACACTTCTCTCTCTCTCTCTCTCTCTGTCTCTCTGTCTCTCTCTCTCTCTCAAACACACACACACACACACACACACTCACACATCAATAAATAAATTTTTAAAAAAAATAAATACAAATATATGAAATATTTCCCGATTTTTTCTTTTTGATAATTTATATGTTACTTTCTTCTCTGTGTCCCTGTCTCCTTTCACCTCTTTCATAAATAATATATAGCTTCTCCCTATCATTCTACAGGGGTCATGGGGACTTTAAACTAAATTGATATGGCTGTAAAGGAGGAAATGAAAGGCAAGGGAATACACTGTGACTTTAGGATGGAAAGATATGTGGTTTAACTGCAAATGTAGAGGCAGCTTTGACTGAGGTGAAACATAAGAAAGATTCAAGAACAATCAGAGGAAACTATTACAGATCTCCTGGGCAGAGGGAAAACTCAGTGCAAGAAATGTTCCTGCAGAGGAAACATCTGGTTAAAAATGTCAGAGTATCAATCACGAGGGGAAATACACAGGAGCTGAGCCAGGTAAGAGTACAGGCTCCTTGCCAGGAATGGAACAAGGGCAAGGATGGGCAGAGGTTGACATACACAAAAACACACACAGGTGTTCAACTTAAGGGTTCTCTGACAAGGACAGCATCAACAGCATACCCATGCTCCCCTGGCAGTGACAAAGGTAACCTGGTGAATGGGATGACTGGGGAGCTGTGGGCTGTCTCAGTGAGGGCCACCACAGAGACAAGCCAGGGAAAGGCTGTTATTTTCAGTTCCCATAAATCAGGTTCTGACGGATGTGCCCTGAGCACTCCATTTTGCCTTGCTGCGTCACGTGCTATGACTTTCCTCTTTGTGGCCCCTGAAAGTGAGACTTCAGACTTGGTCCTGCCATCAGTCCTTGGACTGACCTCTTTGCTCTCCAAGGGCACCATTGCTCACTTACTGACCCCGAGACAAGGAAACAATTTCCATGTGGATGGTAGTTTCAGGCTGTCATTTTCACACTCCCAAAGCTCTAGTATTTGGATTTTTGAAGCAGCACTACATACAGACAAGGATGCAGCCTTCCTATGCAACAGTGAGAGCTGCAGAAGGATGTTTCTTGAGCTTCCAGGAAGCACCACAGAGAAACAGAAGCTATTGGTGAGCAGGAGGTGAATGAATAAATGCAGGAAATGAGTGGAGAAGCATGGGGAATAGTTGTGACACTTGCTGTAATGTATACAAAGAGGGGAAATTATAAAACCAGCTGAGGGTGAAGTCCGAAACTGGGGAATAAGAGAAATGGCATATGGGAGCTGGAGAAGAAGAAGACCTCTCTAGTAAATCAGGAACTGAGCTACGACCAAAGAAAAATTGTTAGTTTTCTTTGCCTAAGTGAATCCAGTCAAGAGTAGTGAACTAGTATTCATGAGCTAAAAAGAAAAACATGATTTAAAAAAATTTTAATAGGTCTAAACAGAAAAAGTAAAATACCAGCATTATGCACTCGACAACATTGGAGGAATATGAACACTGACAACAAGAAATGGTAAAAAGAGAGGGTATATGTTTCGATGTAGTTTGTGGGTAATATAACGTGACAAAAAAGGAAGAATAATCTGGCTTCTGTGGATGTAAGATTTTATTAGATCTGAGATTCCCTTGTGACCTGTAAGAGAAATTGCTGCACAGGAATCAAGATTGAGGAAGGAAGAGCTCACAAAATCTAAGTGCCTTTCAGGGGAAAAACCATGCAAAAATAACATCTCATTAGAGGCAGTAAGTGAAAGGGCAGTCTAAGACTAGAGTAATAAATGATACTCATGAAAAAAAGGTCACATAACAGACATTTTTCCAAGGAAAATACGAAGATGGCCAACAAGCGCATAAAAAGATTGCCAACATCATGATCCTTCAGGGAAACAGGAGTCAAAACCATAATGAGATACTACTTCATACCCAGTAGGACAGAGAGAATCAAAAAGTCAAATAACAAGAGTTGACAGGTATGTGGAGAAATTGGAGCCCTTTTACAATGCAGGCAGAAACATAAAGTGGTGCAGTCAATTTAAGAAAACAGTTTGTACGTTTCTCAAAACATTAAACATATAGTTATCATTTGATACAAACTTTTACTCCTGGGTATATGCCCAAGAGAAGTGAAAACATATGTCCACACGAAACCTTATATACAAATATTTACAGCAAAATTATTCATTATAATCAAGAAAGGATGGAAGGAACTTAAATGTCCACCAATAGACACATGGATAAAAAAAGGTAGTATATCTATACGAAGAAATAGTATTAAATCAGTAAAAAGAATGAAGTACTGGTAGATGCTACAATGCAAATGAACCTCGAAATCATCATGCTAAGTGAAAAGAGCTAGTCACAAAAGACCACATACTACATGACTTCATGCACATCAAAGTCCAGAACACTGAGGACTCAAGAATTAACTCTAGACCACAATCTCTTGAAGTTTATATTTTAGAAGACTTTGGGAAGCTGCATGGAGTCTATAGATATGACTTAATATCAAATGGGTTAAGTTCTTCTAATCTGTTTTTACCACATAAGAGGTAAAGATTAGGTGTGTATTTTAGGCTCAGAATTTTAGAAACCTAATTTTAGTTATCACAGGGTGATAACTAAAGAGTGTGGGGCTTCTTTTTGAGGAGATAAAAATGTTTTTAAAATTGAATTTGGTGATGGTTACATATGTACTGTGAATATACTGAAAATCATTGACTTGTACCATTTAAATGGGTGAATTGTATGGTATGTGAATTATATACTGTACCCAAAAAATTGTAGCAAAAAAATTGGGTTTTATCCTGTGAGAATATTGTACCAAAAAACTTGGACTTTATTCTGTCAGATTGGAGAACCAATAACTCAGGGGACAAATACAATAATTATCTTGTAACAAAAAGATGACCCTGGGAGCAGAATTTAGGATGGGTAGGAACCAGAGAACAGAGAAAAATCAGGGAGATCAGTTTGTGCTTTAGCTTTTAGAATTTAGCAAAAAATTCACAGTGAGGAAACCAAAACTTAAGCTAGGGCTATGATCACTGGAAAGTAAGAGAGGGAATGTAGAGGATGATCTGACGAGACTTAACAACAAATCAGTTTTGAAGTATATGAGGATGTTTCTAACTTGAATGATCAGATGATTATAACACATTAATTGATTAATGAACTACAAGCAGAGGTGCAGAGGAGAGACAAAACCCTGTGTTTATGCTATCTAGCTAAAGTGTGTGTTTGCATCTGGGGTGCTCACTAAGGAGAGAGGTCAGAAATGGAGATCAGATTAGGTTTGAGAATTGTTTGTTTGTTTGTTTTTGAATTTTTTCATATACAATAATTGAACCAGTATGGAAAGACTATGTCACCCGAGTAGACAGCAGAATACAAACAAGAAAGAGCTGAGGACAACATCCTGGGACAACAATATTTAAGAGACAAGAGAAAGAAAATGAACCAGTGAAGGAGGCTGAGAAAGCCAGACAGACAGAAAAGTAGGTGAGACTGGCACAGTGGAGGCTATAAGAGGAGTTTCAAGAAATGAAGGTGAACAGAGGGTTCAGAGGAAACCCGACTTCTCTGAGCTGGTACCTTGATCCATGACGTAGGCATGTAAGGAAGGCAGTTCATTGCACTCTTAGCTCAGGGTCACAGTGTTTCTTAAACTACATTTTAAAAAACTTTTGTACACATTTTAATAAAAAAAATAAATGATGCTCAAAAAATATATTAGGTACTTGGAACAAGATACCAAGGAAAATTGAAATAATGTTCAAATTAAACTTGGGAGCAAGTTTTACCTCTTGCACTGCTAACCGGAATGGGGCATCTCGATCACTTATATTTGGTTTTTGACATGGAATTCTTGACCAAAAACAATGAGAAAAAAACCAATATTGTTTATTACAGCTTGACAAATACACAGAGAAAACTTCCTAGACAGCATGGCTGGGGAAGTGAGAAAGACATTGTTAATATTCCCAGGTAGTTCCACTGCTGTTTCTATTACTGCTTCATGTTGTCTCAAGGCTCAATAAATGCCGACTACCAACAAGTTTATTCCCACATCCTTTCTCTAAGGAAAGGTTGTAAATTGGAAGAGGGAAAGAATGTGTGGCATCATTTAAACCAAGGTTAATAACAATTCTGAAAATGCTTTGAGCTATTTATATGTCTGGTGGTGCAACGTAATGGTCTTCTACAATAGATGAGGAAGAGAACTCTGCTAAAATCCAATCATTTTACAGAACCCAGGCTGAATCTCAGGAGCACTAACATCTTTTATTTTCTCTTTCTTTCAGTTGAACCATTATCCATACTACCCCATTCCCTGGCCCTGCCAGGTAAGAACATTCTCTGTAATTAATTATAGTAAGAGTCTAACCACTTAAAATGTCTTAAAAGGCAATAATTATCCTCATTACACTGAGGACTTACCTATATTTCAGACAAGCACTTGGTGGTGGTGCTGTAATTGGGGCGGAGCTACAGCATTTGCTGAGTTTGAGATTAGAGAGTGAAATTTCTAATATGTATTTAGTTAGCAGAATGACACAGAATCTGCTAAGGGGTTGAAAAGGACTATGCTTCTTTTTTAAATAGCACAGCCTCAACTATAGAGGTCACTGCAGCAGATAAAGAGCCGCGATGGGCCACTTAGTGACGACATGGTGGGAAAAGACTTCGTGAGGTGTTGCTACACATTGAGGCAACATATCTGATGTACAAGGGTTCTATTAATTTTTTAAGGGGCATTTATATTAGTTAAACCCATCTTTTAAAAATACTTCTTTAAGATGGTATTTACTTTTAGAGATACAACAGTATTTTCTGTTTTAATTAAAAATATGGTTCCAAATACAAAGAATCGGTAAAACTGCCGCATGGTTTAGTGGCTATATTATTATTTGAATATTTTGCTACTAGCCTCATTAAAGTTGACTTTTTCCCAAGAAGATAGGATATCTGTATTTTGAAATGTGATAACCACCAAATACACTTATAATTCCCTAATTTACAAAAAGCTAGCGAGATGTGGCTTATTCTAAAGCTATTAATGTATATACCATTCTCAGACTTATTATTCTCATACGTCTTGTAAACCAATCACATTCTCTTCATATGCATAGCACATCACTCTCTGTAAAAGTTGCATTTAACTCATATACAAACCTTGATCACCAGCCACAGAATACTCGTGGTATAGAGTTGGGGGGTAAACCAGAAGGATGACAAAAGAAGCAAGCAAACAAGGAAACGAACAAACAATAACAGTAAATCTCTTGAAGGGTCTTGGTAATATTAATAAATGTGAGAGCTTCACTTCGGTAACTTAGTAGATTTCTAAGAAGATAATTGGGTCAATGAAAGATATATTGGTCTGTTTCCCTCTTGGCAATGTTTCATGATAATTTTCATTTTCATTTTTATGACTAAGAATTTCATCTTTAAATTGGAACTTTATAAAATTTAAAGCATTTTAGTCGCAATTGAATGCAGTGATGTCATTATCTGGCAATAACCCATCCATGCGTAAGTCCAACCTCTCCAGTGTCCAAAGACATCATCTCCGAGTCTTCCAAAAACCTCGTTGTGTACTGCTCTCTTCATTCACAGACAGAGAGCATTTCCTGTTCAGAATACAGGCTCATTTATGTGCTTTGAAGTTATTCCTCCATTATTCTGCATGATTCTATTTCATCCTGCAAGGATAAATTCAAATGCAGCACAGGGAATATAGTCAATAATGTTGTAATAACTATGTTTGGTGTCGGGTGGGTACTAGGCTTATCAGGGGGATCACTTTGCAAGTTATGTAATTGTCTGACCACTATGCTATACATCTGAAATGCAACTAATCAATATCAACTGTAATTAAAAAATAAAAAATAAAAAGTCATTACCAAATAAAAAATAAGGATAAGCTTAAATGACACCTTCCCAGGAAAGAAATCTTTGTAGATTCCCCCAAGCATTATTATTCCCTAGCACCTGTCTCCAATCTCTTATAACATATGTGTGTGTTTATTTTACTTGTTAATCATTGTGCATAATTATCTACTGTCCAGCACACGCTCAGCAGACATCAGGTTCTTTGAGAGCAGAGATTCTTTCTTGCTCATCTCTGTATCTTCAGTGCTTACTCGAATGTGGCACATTAAGTCAATAATATTTATTATAAATGAATTACTATATTTTGCCATGTATAATACTTACTTTTTTGCCCAAAGTATTGACGGAAAAGTAGGGATGTGCATTATACATGGGTAGTACCTGAAATACCTTGTACCTGTTCTTGTGTTTTATAATTATTACATAAAATTTCTTGTACCATGTTAAAAAATAAATACTAAAATTTCTTTATAATACAGAAAACAAGTATCTAAATATAAATAAATTAAAATTTAATTAAAAAATTAAAATGAAAGATTTTTTTCCTAAAAGCTTGGGTTAAAAATGTGGGTGCATATTATACACCGGAGCTCATTATACCTGGCAAAATATGGTAATATGTCAGTTCATGACTTAAGAAAGCTGTTTACTGGGAGCTGTGTTCTTTTTGAAATTTCGTGCAGAACCTTTGGGAAAAGTTCTTAGAATATAGACCTGTCTTAACAGGGAAGAATGGAACAATTAAAAGGTGCAAAAATAGCTGGAAGGACTGCTACTAGTAGATGCAAGAGCCGCAGGCTACCATGAGCAAGACAGAATCTTTGTAGAACTTGAGTTTTTAGAAGAGTTAACATAAGGTAGCATTGATCAGAGAGGTAGTAGGGCCAGTAGGGCTGAGAACATTGGCCCTTTGGTCAATTAAATGCTTTCCTTAAACTGTGGCTTTGCTACTTACCAACAGAGCTAAATTTTAACCTAAGTCTCATTACCTTCTCTTATAATAATAACCTTGTAAATTTGGGGGACTGCCTTAGTCCATTTGGCTGCTATAACAAAATACCACAGATGATTATAAGGGATATCAAGTAAGAAAAATAATATGAAGCGCTTGGTCTTCTTTAAAGTGTTGGAAGGTAGTATCATATTTTAAATGTGTTTTTTTCACAAAAGAAATAACAAAAAGCAATCAATAAACCAAGGATATAATTCACCAAATTTAAAATAGGCCCAAAATGAGACAAACTGTAAATCGAAGCTTTAGCATTGCCCTTTTATAAATATTGCCTAGTACTTCAAGTGAGTAATTAAAGCAGTGACCTCCACCATAAGGTGGCAGCAAAAGCAGATATGAGATCAAGTGCCAGCTCCACTGTTGTCTAATTTGGTGACTGTGTATCTACACCATCGGATGGTCAGTAATTGAGGATAATCAATCTTCCTTCTATTACCTTGCAGTTGTTTTCAGAAATAATAATAATAATAATAGGATTTTATCACATCTGTCTTCTTTGTAGAGAAAGCAATGATGGAATACCCAAACAAAACCATGAGATAAAATGTTAATAATAGAAACCTCCCTGAGAAGTTACAGTGGGAGGGACTTCAAGGAAAGATAATAAAAATAAGTAGCAGTCAGCAGTTTAATTATGTGGTCCCGGCCTTAATCACTAAATAACAGATGTTCATAAATGTTTATGAGGTGATCCTAGAAGCTGACAGAAGGTTCAGTCTGCCAATCAAGCCACAATGCCGGTGTCCAGCTAGAGGTAGCACATTATCATTGGAAGGACAGGGCTTGAAGGCAGGGGCCCTCAGGAGAAATCCTGCTTTCCTAAATTACTATTAGCTGTCTGTCCTTGCAAGTTTTAACATCTTTTTACGTAAGCTGGGGATAATAACATTTGTCTTCTGGAAGGCTGTGAGAATCAAAGGAGATAATGCACATAGAGAACTTAACCTACAGTCAACACTCTACAGCTAATTGTTAATCCCTTTGATACAGAGAGATTTGATCCGTTCACTGGGGAAGAGTAGGGAGGGGTTGTAGGAGGAGGTTGCTCAAGGCAATGGTAAACAGTCTAGGATGGGACTGGCTGAGCAAATGGAATGCCTCCAGAGCGCATGGAATTATGGGCAAGAAGATCTGAAATAAAAGAGGGCTCTCTGGAGGCTGGCCCAGGCTCTCTGGCTCCTAGACTGGCTGGCCCTGGCTCTCGGCTTCCTTCCTGGAAGATACCTGGATGATCGTGCTGCAGCTGCCTGCATTTCCCAGCAGAAAGTATTTTGGATGGGATGGAACTCTGGGCACAGCCTAGGGCTGGGCTGGCCTGGCAGGGAGTGGCAGGGTTATTCTTCTTTGGGTGCTCTAGAGGGGACAACGTCTGAGGCAGGAGCCTGCCATTCTTCCAAAAGTGTGTAGCTTTTGTATCCTATGTTGTTTTAGTTTGTAAACTAATCCTACGGAAATAAGATAATTAAAACTAACAGAGGGAATGATAAGAGAATTGAGGTGTTTATCCTAGCCTTAATTGATAGGCTTAAGTGATTAAAGCTGTAATTAAAGAGTTAAAAGAGTTTAACCTTAATTGATGGGCTTAAGTGACTACTGTGTTTTGGTATGTATAATGCTCACTTTTTTTGCCCAAAGTTTGAGGGAAAAATAAGGATGCACATTATACATGGGTAGTATTAATTCAGTATCTTATAAATGTTTTTAATTCTTTTATTTATGCGTATGTGTTGAAAGTGTAACTCTAGAAAGCAATAAGGATATACTTATGCAAAATTACACCCTGGAATATAATAATCAGTTTTGTGTCTAAATATAAATAAATAAATAATCGAATTAAAAAATTAAAATGAAAGATTCTTTTCCTGAAAGTCTGGGCCAAAAACGTGGGCACTCACTATACACGGGAGCGCATTATACATGGCAAAATACAGTAATTCATGTGGAAAGCTGTTATTCCAAAATTGTGAAGCTTTTGAGTAAAGACTCCTTTCTTTTATCACCAAACCTTTTTCTCTGTAACTTTGCTTAGAGGGTGATGGCAGGCAGCACAGCCCCAATTGCTGTTTGGTAGCACTTTGGTACCAAGTGTTCTTGGTGCTCTATACTTTTCCTCACTGATTTTATTCTTACTGGGAAAACCATCAGATTTCCTTAGCAGAGCTCGTCACTTCCTGTTATTTTCAGTCACCCATTCTCTGTCTATTTTGTTATAAAAAAGGAGCTATGTTAAATGCCTGAGGAACAGTATTTCAGATTAAGTTCCTCAACTGGTAGAACAATGTATTACAAATCTGCTGACCTAATCCTTGACCACCTAGACTTCATCATTATTACTGCTTTTATCTTTCGCCACTTTTCAGCACCAGTATTGGAAATAATGGAAGGAAGAGAGTTCTACGTGCCATTTTCTCTCAAACTAGCCACGTTAAATCTGAAAACTTTGCTTTTATATGTTCTTAGCAGAGTATTTTGTGGGCTTACTCTAACTGGAATGTACTTATTGTAATATTAGAACTATCATTCAAAAAACATCACCCATTAAATTGGATGGAAGAGTTTTATGGATCTGATATAACTTGAGAAAAGTACAGTCATAATTTCAAATTGAGATTTGCATGGAGATGATCATGAATGTTAAAAAGTGTGGAGAAATAAACAGTGATGGAAGGAAACTTGATTTGGAGTGGTGAACACAATACAATATACAGTTGATGTATTACAGAATTGTATACCTGAAACCTATATAATTTTATTAACTGGTGTCACCCCAATAAATTCAATTAAAACTAATCTAGATAGAACCTATGTAGTTTCAGGGTATACTATTTTGCACACATGAAATCCTTGCATAAAATTGTAACTTTGATTTAATTTAAAATTAAATTTTGAAGGTGAGTGCAAATGCTTAGTTTATATAAAGCTATATACTTGGGCAAGAACTAGACTTTTTTCTTCATGTGGTAAACACTTAGTTTTATGACTCCTAAACATCTGTACTCCTTCCTATCTTGTGCTAAAACATCTCTATTGTCATTTTCTTATGAAGAATTACTCTTCATAAAGACAAAAAAGAAGTCAGTGCCAAGTGGTGGTAGTATCAATTGAGACAGCCCGCCTTCCGAAACCCTAGGCATTAACATGTGGCCTCGAGCAAGCCAGCTGGGCCGTGTGTCCTATGATGTTGAAACACAAATAAAATAATGTCAATAAGGAAAAAACCCCAAAACGATTGGAGCCAATTCATTTAACTGCCCAGGTTCAGTAATCCAGTGGCACAATTATGTCACTAAGAACCCAGAAACTTTCTGTTGTATCTCTATATTCACAGGGCATAGACTCAGCCTTTGTAGCCACCTCCTCCCATGCTCCCAAGGTGGCTGCTTAATGCCAGGTCCCATAGGATAATATGATTCGGTAAAGTGACAATTCGATCAGAGCTCAGCTTGACAACTCATTTCTGCAGCAATGGTACCGTCTAAGCTTGGTCATGTGGCTAAACAAATAAATAAATACATATTACCTCTAATTATATTGCTCTAGGTTTTCAAATATTCTGATTTATTTGCAGATCTGTGAAAATATCCTAAATGGGATATTCTGCTAATTTGCAGTGATGCCTTTTGAAATCATACTTAGTGACAGAGAATACTTTCATTGACTTTTTTGGTAGCAATTTGGGAAGGAAGAGAGAAACATCTTTTATCCATTACTCAGAAACCCTTTATCTTATTTTATGCTTTTCTTGATATAAAATCCCCTCCAGCTATAACAACTGTAGCTAAAATTGTTTGCTTGATACGACACTGGGATCTTGCCTTTTCACTCCCCTGTGCCCACTTACATCTAAGATATTGGAATTTTCATTAAATGTTTGCTGAATTAATAATCGAAAATATATTAAATTATCAAAGGCAATTACTATGATATGAACATAAGAGACTGGTCGCTAGATAAAGTAACAGCAACATGGACATGACCCCATGAAAAAGAAAGGAAATGTGTAGCTGAGATTTAGAAAAACGAAGGACAACAGAATATGAGCTGTGTATTCAAAATATCGCTGTCTTGGGATTTATAAGATTTCGGTCTGAGAGTTTGGAGAATTGCTCAGGCACATATTCTGGATAGTGAACAACTGACATTTGTTTTTATATTTTTCCTTTGTAATAAAATTAATTCAGTCAATACCATCACTGATAAAAATACAAAAGTAGAAATTGTTTTTATTCTCGGCATACAATCTAGTAAGAAGTATATCCAATTTATAGACTTGTAGGACTAGAAAAGCCTAAATTTATTTTTCAGACTAACTTGTTCATTTTATAAATGAAAAGATTGAACTATGGAGAGATTCAACTAATCCATACTATTTTAATAGCATCTATTAATCACTTATTTTGTTGTCATATCATTTGTGTACCTTTTCTTATTTAATGATCTCAATAATTCTATTAAATAAGAGTCCCAATGTATGGGTCAGGCTACGGAAATTCAGCAAGGTTAGGTAACCTGTCCAAGGTCACAAAGCAGCGCTTACCATCAGCAATGAGGCCCCGCTCTGCCGATTCTTGCTAGTGCTCGCTCCCCCACTCTGGCAGGTAGTGCCTGGACCCTGGAAACTAACTGGGGAATCTGGAGCTCAGGAACTGGGTAAAGAGGTTTAGATGGCCCTAATGTGTAGGCTATGGTGTGTGATTCTATACCTTTAATGAAATCATCATACCCTGTTAACTTAACAGCTTTGATAATATGCTGTTTGCAAATATAAACATAAATGAAATGACGAAAATCATGAAACTGTACCAAATGAAATAAGCTATTTTAAGATAGATCACTGAATTGCATTGTAATCAGAGTGAAAAACAGCTGACATTCCTAATGTAGCATCACCAGCCGGGGTTAGGGGTGGGGGCAGAAGGTATCACAATTAATAAGATAGAAACTCCTTTGTGTTTCTATCTAAATCATGTTGAGAGCGCTGAGTATCGAGGCAGGGCCAAAGTGTCCTTATGCGGGCATAAGAGATTGACCAGGCTCTTGCAAAAAGAGCCACAGCTGTGTGCGAAGGCGTGCCTTGCGCTGTCATCTTTCACACTGCTTCTCGTTAATGCATAAAACGTCTGCGATGAGTTCAGCAGAAGGCCTCTCTAGTCCGTATTTAATGCTAGAACTATTCATTAATTTGTTTATGTATTCATTTATTCAATTTGTTAACATGATTGAACCCATATAATTAGTGGGTTGAAATTGTAGCCGGAAATATGGAAAGATTTCTGAGAGACTGCTAATACTACATGATGTCACTTACATGAAGTATCTAAAAAACAAAACAAATGAACAGACCAACAGAAACAAACTCATAGATACTGAGGACAAACTGATAATTGCTAGAGGAGAACGGGGTGGGGGTGGTAAATGGATAAGGGGGAGGGTAATTAAGAAATACAAACCTCTAGGTATAAAATTAGTCATGGGGATGTAGTGTACAGCATGGGGAATAGAGTCGATAGTATCGTGATGACCACGTACAGTGACAGGTGGTTACTAGGCTGACCGCGCCGACCGCTTTTTAAGGTGTATAAACGTTGAATCACTGTGGTGTGTCTCTGAAACTCATATAATATTGTGTGTCAACTATGATTAAAAATAAATTTAAGAAACAGATCTCCTTTCAAAGAAGTAGAGTTGAATATGGTGGGTAACGTAATTAGAGCAGATTAGACTAACTTCAGCTTCTCCTCTTTCTAGAGGCAGGAGCTTCATTTTTCTACACTGTTGTGGGTAATTAGTTTCCTAGTCAGAATTGTTTTAGCTTTGTTCAACAGTCTCTCATTCACCTGCTTCTTTTCCAGGACAAAATTCCCTAGTTTGTTAACAAGGACAGTGCAATGACTATGCTTTGCTTATTGAACATGAGCTTTAGACAATAATGTCATTTTTGAACATTTAACACGTTTCATAGTTAAGAAGGCAATGAAATTCAGTCATTTTTTTTAAACACACTGTCCCAATTGTAACATTGCCATCTGAGTTAGTAATCCAAGCAGTGCTTTTCTTCTAATTTAGAGTTCAAAGACATTACTTTATTCTTATTTCTTCTTGACCTTGAAATAATTCAAAATGTGAAATGCTATATGATTAACAATGCAGAAAACTACTATGTATCTGAATGTATGCATGTGTGTGTATATATATCTATATAAAATACTAAATATGGAATAGCATAATGTACATGATGCAGAAATAGTAAACTATACCCATACCTATATATAAATAGACAAATATACAGTCATTTGTGTGATGGCTGTCAAATAGCCACATATATTATGTGAGTCATAAGATAATATTTCTCTATCTACTATGCTGTAGGTATAGATACATATTAATATATATAATCATCTTTTAGTTATTAATAAAACATAATTTGAGGAAGAAAAAGTAACAATTTTTAAAGACTGAACCAATAACATAGGTATACTGTTTTTAATGTAGACTGAAATATTAGTAATACATAGCAGAAAAGCATATTATATGTATTTTCTGTTTTAGAAATAAAGAGAATTGAATCAATCTCAAAATTACACTTGGTGGAATGCATGGTACTTGGGCAGTCACCACGAGATTACTCTGAATTTCTTCTCAGGCACTACATAGATTGCAGGAGTCTGTCTCTAGTCCTTCAAGCAGCCTGATTAGAATAGACTCTCCTTATGGGAAAAACCCTGTGCTATTCCTAAAGTCACTTCCTACCTCCAAGACCCTGCATACTTCCAGTGGAAAGTCCTGTCCCCAGGAATTGTCTTCCTATTATAAAAGACCTTTTCTAATTTGCAAAGTATCCCAAACATTCGGCCCAGGCAAATATCATTTCTATCAAGATACTCTTGAGAGATGAATTTGAATTTGAGCTAAGTCTAGCTGTCCTCCACCTTGGACCCAGGACTTTTCGCTGATAACCTTGGACTTCTGTTCTGCCCAGATTTTCAGTCAGCTTGGGCTTATTATCTGCAAAAGGCTAAATATTAACCTTGGTAACTCTTGGCACATACTGCCCAAAGTGGTTATGTGGTTAACATGTTGAATGGCTAATGCCTTCAGCTTGGTGTGGTCAGTTTAAATTTAAATTCTCTGTCGTTGCTTGGTTACTTTTATTTAGTTTTTAGAATGTGCCCGACATTCTAAACACATATTGTTAATAAACACATATTGATGATGACTGTTGCTGCCATCATTATGAAGGGATTGCTTAGTCATTAGGCTTTGGATTCAATTGAATGAGAGTAACATTTTGTCGAGGTCATTTGTGGAATCATACAAGGAGTACATGCCATAATGTAAGATCTTTGGGTTTGCCAAAGAAAAATAGTGAATTGTAATTCTTATTCTTGAGCCTTGTGCTACTCTTTAAAAGTATTTTACCTCTGTTGCCTCTAGTTTCTGACTTCATGTTACTCAACACCATTTTAAACAGAATATTTCTATCATTTTATTGTTTCCCCCACAGATTCCACATTGAAATATAAACTTTTCAACTTATTCTCAATTTATTTGTCCTTGCCTTATTCTGAACTCTTCAGAACACACACACAGACACACACACACACACACACACACACACACACACACACACACACACAGAGAGCATCAAAGCTCTTTGACTTCATTTTATTCCCTTTCCGAAACATATCAGCAGTTCCCACAGTAACCCTATCTTTATCGTGTATGAATCTGTCAGGTACTGCTTCATAACAAAAACCTTAAGGCTTCAGGCCATAATCACTGGCGCTGGTCATGTCAACTCTCCCTCATGCTGGCCGTGGGATGATCAGACTATCTGTCATATCTTCCTCATAAAGCAAAACAAAAAAAGTACAAGGTAGCAAACCCCACTGTGTAAGCTCATTTCAAGCTTCTTGTATCACAACTATAAACAACACATTGCACAAACTATTGAGTAAGTCACATGGCCAAGTCAAAGTGAAGATATTATTTATGGCAGGCTGTCAAGTCACAGGGCAAAGAGTGGGGACAGGGAGGAGTGAAGAATGTGGTCCAATGTCTGAATCTACCACAAGAGGTAAGACAGTACATGCCTTTTCATGGACTCGGTCTGCACTTGGTGTTATCTACAATCTCCCAATACTTAGAATTTAAACAAAAATGAGTTCAGAGAATATGGCTAGCACATCAAGTACATCTTGGATGTGACATTTATCTCATGTGACTCATGCGGGAGACGTTATAATTTGTTATGCCTAAACTAGTGATAAAGTAAATGGAAGGTAAACATTGCACTTAATCTTGAGGAAAAATAAGAGTGGACATAAAAGCAACCTACTAAATAAAAACATGAGTGGTTCTTTCATGTTGCTAATTAATGCCAATGAGCAAATGTCATGGGTTTTCTTTAATTTCAAACTAGACTAGAATTGTGAAATTGTAAAGAATGTCATTTCTGCTTTATCTTTCATTATCTTCAAATCACCCTGTGTTGTGCTGGTATGTTAAAAATATTGAATGCACTCAACACATATCAGAATGGCCACATTTTTAAACTCCTGCATATAACAAGACTGGTGAGGGTGTGGAGTGGGTGGGGATCAGCCCCGTTACCCGTAGGATACAAAATGGGCCAGTCCCTTCAGAAACAGCGTGTGGTTTCTTACATCGTGAAACACAGACCCTATGAAATAGCAATCTCACTGTTAGAAATCTTTCACTATCTTTTATCTAGGATGCAACAGTGGTTTTTATCCTTTAGGGTTCCTCTTTGGGGATGCCATGTTTGTTTTGCTGTCTTTTATTTGCTTTTCAATCCCCCTGCAAAATAATGTACTAAGCTTTCTGTTTACTCAATTCTTTTTCTGTTTTCTTCATTTCTCATGATTTCAAAGCTGCTGTTTGCAAAACTGTCATAGCAACTCTTCTTTCAGGGTTAAACAATATTCTACTCTCTGGTCCTCAATTCTTTCTTTGACCCCAAGATAGTTATTTATGATCACTTATTTAAAAGGTGAAATATAGAGATTTCTTTAGCAAACATATGCTACTGATTTCTACTCTTTAATGTCCAAGTAAGTGCCAGTATATGTATGCATAATGCGATCATCTGCTTGAGGAAGCATCTTTAATATTTTCTCATGGTATAAATATACTAAATGGTGAGTCTCGCCTGAGATACACCATTTTTCACAGTAGATACATTTTACATGACAGAAAACTTAATTAGATAAGATGTTTAAATTGGAGAGGGTTAATGTTGTCTCAGTTTGCTGGGTCTGTGGTTCAACTGCTACATAGCTCCGCCCTCAGCCCCCACGAAAGAAGTCACGTGGTTAGAGCACAAGGTCATATATCTTCCCTCACCTCCTTGCTCTTTCTTCTGCTTTTGATAGCTTTTCTCACCACTGCCTTCTCACACTTCAGTAATTTTCCATTTTAGTGACTAAAAATGGAAAACAAAAATCAAAATAATCAACAATAAAAAAACCTCATCTCCATGTGCCTTATCCTCAGCCTCTTTCCATCTCTTCGAGTACTGTCAAAATTCACAAATAAAAAGGCTTCAGTTCTTTGTTGCATCTTCATCCCTCAATACTCTGAAGAGCTGCTCCTGAGTTAACAATTTCCGATACCCTAAAGATGCTGCACTTTGGAGTCACTAGCAAATCCCTACTTACCAATCCGGGTGCCTTCTGACACGGATCTCACCCTCATGCAACTTTCTGATGCAGCATTTGACGTTGCTGACCCCTTGTTCCTTCTTGACTCACTGCCTCTTGTTTTTAATCTCCTCATTCTCATTTTACTGCTTAGCCTCCGTTATGACCACTCTTTCTCCACCTGCCTTTTAGGTATAACTTTCTCAAGGTCGCATCCTTGGTCTTCTCACATGTTCACCCTAGTGATTTCAACCACCACCACAGTTTTAACTTTTACCTCCCTTTAGATAATTCCAATTTTGTATTTCTAGCCTAACTCTGCTCTTGGGCACCACATGTACATTTGCAATCCTTTGCTGGACAGAGATGTTGCACTTATCCCTAAATTCAACATGTTCATAATGAAAGTAACCAATGGGGAAAGTGCCCAGAACATGACCTTTGGACTCAGACAACCCTGACTTAAAGTTTGGCCTTTTCCACTTATTCACTGTGTACCTACAGAAAAGACCCTTACATGGTACATGCACCTATAATTTGGGGGAAAAATATCCAAATTTACAGAGTGAGGGTGAGAACTAAATGCCTGGTACATCACCTGAAATATGGTGGCACTCAATGCCTAGTGGCTGTTCTGTGTTACTACCTTACCTTCAGTGCCTTTCTCTTCCTGGAACTCTGTATCCTCAATGGCATCATTAGAACCCTGCAGCAATTTCTTCTCATTTTCTATCTTCATATCCCATTAGTGGTTATGTTAATTTTTTGGTCATTTTTTTCTTGTATCCAGGCCTATTTTTCTAGACATGAGTGCTTTGACAGATACTTAGTTTTCAGATATTTTCTCCCATTCTGAAGCTTGTCATTTCATCCTCTGTATGTCTTTCACAGAGAATATTTTTTATATTTCAAGAAAGGTTACTTTATCAATTTTTCCTTTTATAAAATGTGTTTTAGGTATCAAGTCTCAAAATTTTTTACCTAGCACTAGATCCCAAACATTTTCTCCTATTTTCTTTTAAAAAAACATTTAGTTTTACATCTTAGTTGGAAGCCTGTAAACGTATTTTAAGTTAATTATTGAATAAGGTATATGGATTTTTTAAGATTTTATTTATTTATTTAGAGTGAGAGGAAGGTAGGGAGAAAGAGGAAGGAGAGAAACATCATTACGAGAGAGAAACATCAATCTGTCGTCGCCCCTTGCATGCTCCCAACAAGGGGACAGTCCCACAACTCAAGAATGTACCCCGACTGGGAATTAAACTGGTGACCCTTTGCCCTGTGGGACAATGACCAACCAATTGATACATGCCAGCCAGGGCAGTACATGACTTTTTTTTATTACATGGATTTGATCCACAGTTTCTTAAAACATTTAATGACAATTTACCTAATTGAACTAGAAGGAATGTCGGAAGTCCAAAATAAGAAGAGTCTTTTGAATCCTGACATTTCTAAGGACAGAAAGTACACTGATATTATTATTAAATGAAGATATTGCTCATTTTTTCCTAGAAAGGAATGATGACCATGAAAGTGGGCTTAACAGCCCAGAAGGAGGATTCAAGCACTGGGGAATTCAAATGTCAGGAACCAGACTTAGCCCTAATCGAGCAACAGTCCCTGTGCCTGGATTAGGGGCTCTAAAAACATTTTCCTTGTGAGATTAGAGTTAATGTAAACTAGTCATTGGCCACCACATGGAAGATGGGAGGATGAGTAACCATCTTGGGCTGTCTACCTCAGATGACTTCCCAGTAAGAATGATGTTAATCCTACAACACAGGAAGACCTACACAGCTGAGGCCATGTACCTTGTAAAACCATGACACATTATAACTGGGTACTGTTTTAAAAGGCACTACATTGTGTAGTGGTTTTACAACAATAAGTTACTGAAACAGGGCTATTATGTGTACCTTTCAGTTGTCTCAGTCTCATCTGTTATTCTGAAATTCCACTGTTACACTTGTTTACTTTTTGTGTCTGGAAACCATAGGAAAAATGGCACTTTTCAGCAGTACTATGGATATAGATATACTACACTACAAGAATATGCCAAAGTTGTTTCTTCACAAAAATCTGTACTTGGCAGTGACCAGCCTATGCATTCAGTCCTAATTTTTGTACTTGACCTACTGCGTCAGTTACAGATGTGGCTCTCACCTGTATGGTCTGCCTGTGTAAACACCCACAAACGTAAGTCAGTTCTTGGTTATAACCTTATCCTGACTTTCTTTGTCTCACCAAAAAGCTTTTATTTATCACCATTTTAATTTTTACTTTCTCTGAACACTTAGTACATTACCAGCAATTATAGAAATAAGTTAATTTTTGTAAAGCTGTGGCAGCATGGTGTATATAGAATATCATTATGAAACTGACTTTATCACACCGTTGGCCTCTCTTGACATCATGAAAACCATTAGGGAAAAAATACAAAATGTTAAATGAAATAATTTGGATAGCATATCTCCTCTCCAACATAGTTAATGGGGAAACTAATCTTTTCTTGTCAAAGCGTTGGCACACAGGGGCAAGAGCACTGCTGTTTACCCCTGTATAGCTATTACGATGTGTTATGATAAATGGATGCCTCATACCTTCCTAGGAGAAAAAATTAAGTAATTTGTTGCAACCAATTGTAATGCAGATTTCTTTCACACATCTACAAAATTACATTCTATCACATTAGCTTCTATAGCATCAAACTTACCAGAGGGAAGAAATGAGAATATTTACATTTAAAGTGAATTAGCTTTAGTACACTCGTGGTTAGAAGATATGGTATACATCCATTTGCATTTCTTTTTCCTGTGTTTTTAAGATACTACTTTTTCTCTTTTAGAATAGAGCTAAAGGTACACATGTTTTCCTGTAGAGATCTCGCAAATAACATATTTGTATAGTGAGGCCAGGTAGAGCCAAGTCTGTTCAATTATGCTAATTACTTAATCCCATTCTGTCTCATAGATCCACCTGTTTTAGGAGATTAAATTGTTTTGCAAGGCACATCCATTAAAATATGAGCTCTTTGAGGGAAAATGTCTAAGTATCTTATATGTGTAGGCTCCAATTAAGAATTTAATAAAATTTTAATTAACTAAAATGGTCAGTATTGATTGACTGTATATTTTAATCCACTCTGAACAATAACTTAGGGTGATTTTTAATTGTGCTTAAATATTCTTATTGAGTAAATTAAGGTAAAATAGAAATAGGAGGTCTGGCAGCATTAATGTGTAGCATTTGTGTTTCTTTAACATATCAATTAATTGTATTGTTTACAATTACACTCTGCCAATGACTTATTGACAGTGCTACAACTCCTGTTCTCTGAAATATTCTATCTCATATGTGAAATATTGAACTGAGCCCTGTGCCCCATGAGGAAGAAATGGGAAAGAAATCTCTCTACTCTTTTGTGTTCCTGGAAACAACCACAAAGGACTACCCTCCACTCTTTTATTCAGAGATAGGACCCACCTCCATCCTACTTTGTTACCCACATAAGGCTCGTTGCCCACCCTTCTTCATAATTGCATTATTTAGTTTCATCCATAAGACCCCAAGTTTTCTCTTTTTCCTTTGAGACATTTTGCATTAATGAACATTTTTCCTACTGCTTTAACCTGAATAAAATTATCCCCTTAACCATGCAGCACATTCCATCTTTCACATAAGAGATGTATTGGAATTGAAATACATGATTAGGATAAAATAAATGAGATAAGTAAATAAAGGCATTAAATATTTTATTAACAGATAGAATTCTATTTTTTTTAAAGATTTTATTTTTTATTTTTAGACAGAGGGGAGAGAAACATCAATGTGTGATTGACTCTCATGCACCCCCTACTGGGGACCTGGCCTGCAACCCAGGCATGTGCTCTGACTGGGAATCGAACTGGCAATCCTTTGGTTCGCAGGCCAGCGCTCAATCCACTGAGCTACACCAGCCAGGGCTAGAATTCTATTTTAAAATGTACACATACATAATACAGGTATTCAATAACATCTTAGAGAGAAAAGTGAAATTTAACAACTTACTGAGTGAAAGTATTCTCAGTAATAGATTATTCTAATTTTTTGGGTAGATACCCAGAAGAAGATTGCTGGGTCATATGATAACTTCATGCTTAATTTTTCTGAGGAGCTTCCATACTGTTTTCCATAGTGGTTGTACAAGTTTACATTTCTACCAGCATTGAAGGAGGATTCCTTTTTCTCCACAACCTTTCTAACACTTGTTATTACTTGTCTTGTTGATAATACCCATTCTAATAGGTGTGAAGTGGCATCTTATTGTAGTTTTCATTGGCATTTCCGTAACAGCTAATTAAGTTGAATACCTTTTCATATATCTTTTTACCATTTGCCTGTCTTTTGGGGAGAGGTGTCTGTTCAGGTCCTTTGCCCACTTTTGGATTGGATTGTTTGTTTGTTTGTTTGGTGTTGAGTTGTATGAGTTCTTTATATATTTTGGATATTAACACCTTGTTGGAGTTGCTGTTCACAAAGACATATGCACTCTTATGTTCACTGGAGCATTATTCACAGTGACCAAGACATAGAAACAACTGAGGTGTCCTTCAATAGGTGATTGGGTAAAGAACATGTGGTACATATTTGCAGTGGACGCCTACTCAGCCATAAGAAAAATTTGCAATGCTGTCATTTGAGACAACATGGATAGACCTTGAGAATATCATGTTAAGTGAAATGAGTCAGATGGAAAAATGTTAAAAAACATGATTTTACTCATGTATAGGATATAAAACTGAAAGCAAGAAATGAACAAACAAAAAAAATAAACAAAAACTCATAGACACAGACAACAGTATGATGATTACCTGAGAGAAGGGTGTATGGGTACAGTAGAGGGTAAAAGGGATCAAATATATGGTGACAGAAGATGACTTGATTTTGGATGGTGGGCACACAATGCAATGTGAAGATCACGTGTCATGGAAATGTACACTTGACAGCTATATAATCTTATTAACCAATATCACTTCAATAAATTTAATAAAAAGTAAAAATATAAATAGTACAGTAAGAAACCAAAGAAAATAATAAATTATTCTATTTCTTATGTTTTTAGATAGTTCATTATTAAACTAAGGACAACTATGAATTTACAGTCATTTCAATGAAAACCAGCTATGTAAATATAGAGTAATAATAGTCCAAATGTATTTTAAACTACTTTGGGTAGTTAGTGCATTCATTTCCTATTGCTTGCTATAACAAGTTATCACAAAATTACTGACTCTAAACACCAAATTTACTATCTAACAGTTCTGAACATCAGAAGTCCAAAATGGGCCTTATTGTGCTAAAATAAAGGAGTAAGTCGCGGTGTGTTCCTTCTGGAGGCTTAAAGGATAATCTGTTTCCTTTTCCAATGTCTAGAAAAAGGGCATGATACTTAGCTTATTATGCCTCCCTTCCACCATTTTCAAAGCCGACAACAAGGGGGTGAGTCTTAATCACATTGCATTGTTCTGATCTCCTCTTCCAGTTTTTCCACGTGTAAGGACCCTTGTGACTACTTTTGGCCCAAGTTACAATAAAAGATAACATCCCCATCTTAAGGTCAGCTGAGTAGTAACCTTAGCTCCCCTTTGTCAGGTAACAACATATTCGCCAGGTTTTGGGGATTAGTACTTGAGCAACTTTAGGCAGCCATTATTCATTATTCTGCCTACTACAGATAATATATTCATACATTAGTCTAAATGAAAATAAGTTACATTTTTCTGGCAGGAACAGTCCTAGAAAACTGTGCTCTAGATGATGTTTCTCTGCTCTTGTGTAAGATCATTTTCTGTCCTTGACCCAGGCTCGCTTCCGCCCCAGCCAGACCTTTTGCCCAGCTGCTATCTTCATTATTCCTCTGCACAAACCTGCTCTAAGAAAGGAGCTCATGGCCCTGGCCAGTGTGGCTCGGTTGGCCGAAGCATTGTCCTGTAACCGACAGGCCATGGGCTCGATTCCTGGTCAGGGCATACACCTAGGTTTTGGGCTCGATCCCCCGTAGGGACACATGGGGAGGCAAACAATCAGTGCTTCTCTCTGGCATCGGCGTTGCGCTCTCTCCCCTCCTCTGTCTCCGAAAGCAATAAAAACAGTGTCCTCTGGTGAGGATGGAAAAAAAAACGGAGCTAATGAATTCAGTCCTAGTACAGGTATATGTAGCTAGCATCTAATTCATTGCAGGTCTTCCCTCCGCAGTTTTTATAATCTAGCAGATGTTATCATGCCCCATTTCAGAGCCAAATATGTAGGTGTGGGAAGTATGGTGCTGATAGAGGTACTTCTTACAGCTCTGAGGCTGTGCTGTATACAAAGCCAGTTATGTAAATGAGATTACTAGGACTGTGCTCTTGTTAAAGTTCCACCAGAAAACACATTTTAATTTTGGACCTCAGTAAGAGCATTAAGTGAATGATTGCCCTAGCTGCTTACCTTAAACTGTGGTCTCTGTGTGGCACACAAAAATATAAAGAAATAATAAAATATAATAAAACAAAAACTTTTAAATCTGCATTGTCCATAGCCAATGTTCCTCTTATAGATCTTATTAAAATTAGATTGCCTGAAAAAAAATTATTAATACCAGCAGTAAAAAAGAGGACATTGCTATATATCCCAAATCTCAAATCAAAAAGGATAAAAAAGAGATGCTATGAACTATATTTTATTTCATTAAATTCAACAACTTAAGTGAAATAAATATTAGAAAGATATACATTTTCATGTTCATTGACATGGAAATAGAAATATTAATAACCAAATATTTATAAAAATTAATTCATAATTATAAACATTTCCATACAGAAAATTTCAGACCAGAGAGTGTTTTTGGTGAATATTCCCAAGAAATAATGTTATACATAAACCTTTTAAAAATTAAAAAAAAACTTTTTCCTATTCATTTTAAGGAGGCAGCATTATCATGATATCAAAGCACTGAACATTTTAAGTAAATAAAACTATAGACAGTATCTCTCAAGGACATAGATGCAAAATTATATTACAAAATGTTAGCAGATTATACATATAATAATAATTCATGACATTTTCAACAAACAGCCCTGAAACAAGTGAATAACCACATATGAAATAACAAAGTTGTGTAACCCAACCCAGGTATGACTGCCTGCCCCTTGGAAAGCCAATACTCAACTGGCGCTGATAAAAAGGAAGGCGGTTTATTCAGAGGCCAGCTCCCTGGAAGATGGGCACTCACATCTCACAGCCCACCTTAACATCTCTGGTCAAGCCAGCGATTCTCCTGGGGAGAGGCTGGGAATTCAGGAGGGGGAAAATTCCAAGGGTGAGCATAAACGCGCCATTTCTCTTGGGAATAAGAAGAGGGTGGACTGAAAGGGGAGTGCACAGCTTCTTCCCAGGTTCACTCCTTCGTTCTGGTGTTACAGAGATAACATTTGCATTGGCATTTCCCCCCCTCCCAGGACGACCGTGGTTTATGGTCTGCACGAGGCTGCAACTGAGAACCGAAGCAGAGGGTTGACATAACTTTGATTACTAGCTGGGATATTTACAACTTAACATCTCAGTGCATGCAGAGGTTTTAAAGAGGAGGGAAGAGAGGGCAAGCAGGTCAAAGGGATCAGGGGAGGGGTTTGTGGATGTGCATGAGGTGTCCCTGCTGGTCCTGGTGTGTATCTTAACGGTCAGCATCCCTGAGTCTCCAGGATTCCAAGGTCAGACTGCTTCTTAAGTTTGCGCAGGAGCTGAACCTGTTGATTCTAGTAAAGTATACCTGGGAAACAAACTTTTAACACATAAACTCTAGCTTTGAGAGAAAAACCAGATGAGAGGAACAAGCTGGGTTTAGTATTAACTCAGATTAATGTAGATAACTTTATATAAGTACAGTATATTCATTCCCCATTGCACTTGGACCCTTATCTCACCACATACACAAACATTAACTTAAACTGGATTAAATACCTAAATGTAACAGATAAAAACTACCAAACACTTAGAAGAAAACATAGGGTTAAATCTGCATGATCTCAAATTTGGAACTAGATACTTAGATATGGTACTAAAGCACACACAACAACAAAAACATAGATAAATTAGACTTCGAAATTTATAACTTTTGTGCTTCAAAGGACACTAACGAGAATGTGAAAAACCAACCAACAATATAGCGGAAAAGACTTGCAAATCATATATCTGGTGAAGGATTTTTATCTTGAATATATAAAGAAGCCTTACAAATAAACATGCAAATCAAAATTACAATGAGATACAGCATCACAAACACTAGGATGGCTGTAATCAAAAAAAGATAAGTGCAAATTTTGGTGGGGATGTGAAGAAAATAAAACTGTCATACCCTGTTGGTCAGAATGTGAAATAGTACAGCCACCTTGAAAAACAGTCTGGCAGTTTTCAAATTGCAAACTTAGAATTAAATATGACCCAGCAATTCCACTGCTAGGAATATATTTAAGAACAATGAAAACATGTGACCACATGAAAGCTTGTGTGTGAATATTGTCCATGATAACCAAAAGGTAGAACAATCCAAAGGCCCGTGAACTGATTAACAGGTAAACAAAATGTATATATTCATATAATGGAACACTCATTATTTGCTTATATGAAAACAGAATCTAAGTAGCAAAACATTACTTTTGAAAGTTATATGCCTGGTGAAAGAAGCTAATCATGATGTGTAAGTTTTGGGGATTTACTAAATAAACTATTCAGAACAGGCAAATCTGTGTGGACGAAAAGTAGATTAGTGATTACTTAGATATGGGGAGGATGGAAGGATATGAGGGTAAAACTAAAGGGTATACTTTTTTTTTATTGATGTGATAAAAACATAAAATTGACTGTGGTGATGGCTGCACAGCTCCATACATATTATTGATAAAAAACCCTTAAACTGTATACTTCAAACGGTTGAATTATATGATATGTGAATTATAACTCAATGAAGCTGGTGACTGCCTACTTTTCCCAGCTGCTCTCTGAAGGTCCAGGTTATAATCAGCCTGCATTTTAGAGCTCAGTGGGATCCTGCCCAAAAGGGTCAGTAGGCTTGCTTCCCCCAAACCGCCCCCCCCAAACACAAGTCTCCAGCCTTCCTCTAAGAAAGGCTTGTCCATACGCCTAGCGCCTCAGCTGTGATGGCTGCCGTCTGAGTGATGGGCACCTGCGTCATCTAGCTCTGGATGCTGATGGCACTCAGCATTCCTGGGTCTTTGGGAGAACAATGAGGCAGTTCTACTTGGAAGCAAAACTACTCAGAGGAACTGTGCTCTCTGGCTAAGCACAGAGTGAGTGGTCAAAAATACCGGTTCGCACTTCCTCCATTTCATATTTTCAAGAAGACAACTGGAAAATGCAAATAAGAGAAGATTAAACAACATGGTCCTCGACAGCCAATGAGTTGAAGAAGAAACTGAAACAGTATGAAGCCAAAAGATTTCTCTCTAAGATCATGAACAAGACAAGAATGCCCATTCTCTCCACTTTTACTTAAGATAGTACTAGATAGGCAAGGGGAAAAAAGGCATCCAAACTGGAAAGAAAGTAAAATTGCCTCTCTTTGAAGATGACATGATATATATAAAACACCCTAAAGGCTCCACCAAAAAGCTGTTAGAACTAATAAACAAATTCAATAAAGTTGCAGAATATAAAATCAATATACAAAAATCTATTGCATTTCTAAACACTAATAATAAAATGTCATAAAGAGAAATTAAGAAAACAATCCCAGTAGCAATAGCAGCCAAAACAGTAAAATACTTAGGAATAAATTTAACCAAGAAAGTGAAAGCACTATAAACTGAAAACCATTGTATAAAATAGGGATCTCCAACTTCTGGGCCACAGGCTGGTACTGGTCCTGGCCTGTTAGGAACTGGGCCGCACAAGAGGAGATGAGCTTGAATGTAATGAGCTTGAATCATCCCAAAACAATACCCCCCAACCCCGGTCTGTAGAAAAATTGTCTTCCACGAAATCGGTCTCTGGTGCCAAAAAGTTTGGGGACCGCTGGTATAAAACATTGATGAAAAAAAATGGAAAGAAAACACAAAGAAAAGGAAAGATATTCTGTGCTCATGAATTGGAAAAATTAATATTGTTAAAATTTCCATATTACCCAAAGCAACCTACAGATTCAATGTTATCCCTATCAAAATCTCAACAGCACCTTTCACAAAAATAGAAAAACAGTCCTAAAATTTGTATGGAACCACAGAGACCCCTAATAGCCAAAGCAATCTTGAGAGAAAGAAGAAAAAAGTTGAAGTCATCACACCTCCTGATTTCAAACTACATTACAAAGTTACAGAATCAAAACAGTAAGGTGTTGGCATAAACACACACATACACACACAGAGAGATACCATATTTTGCTATGTATACTGTGCACCTATGTTTCAGTACTAATTCCCATGCATAAATTGCATCCTTATTTTTCCCTCAAAAATTTGGGCAAAAAGTGTGCGTTTTACATGGCAAAATACGGTAACACATGGATCAAGGGACCAAATAGAACCCAGCTAAAAATGATCATGCAGATATGCTCTATTAATTTTCAACAGTGCCAAAAATATTCATTGGGGAAAGGACAGTCACCTCAATAAATGATATTAGGAAAACCAGATATCTAAAGGAAAGAAACAAGGCCTTTATCTTACATTTTACAAAAAAATCAACTCAAAATGGACTACAGAGTTGAACATCAGGCCTGAATCCATAAAACCTCTAGAAAAATACATAGGAGCTAAACTATTCGACATTGTTTTTGGGATTTGACACTGAAAGCAAAAGCCACAACAACAAACAAAAAGGGATCTAAATAAACATTTTTTTCCAAAGATGACATATGAATAGGTAACAGGTACATGAAAAGGTGTTTCACATCACTAGTCACCATGGAAATGTAAATCGAACCCACAGTGAGTGTCACTGCACAACTGTTAAGATGTCTATTATCAAAACGATAAGAGAAAATGAAATTTGGTGAAGATATGAAGAAAAGGGAGCTCTTGTATGCTATTGGTAGGAAAATCCACTGGTGCAGCCACTATGGAAAGTTGATGAGAAAGCTCAGGTGCTTCCTCCTTAAGTACCTGTGGGGGATTCAAACTATAGGAGTCTCTGCTCAGCCCCATGCAGGAACCCTCACGTCAGCCCCGCCTACCAACTGAATTTAAGCCCCTGCCCTCTCAAGCCTTTTTCTGACCAGTTTGAGAAGCCTGCCTTGATTTCCCCAGAAAACTTCATTATGTAAGTTATAAAACTTTTCATACCCTCTCGGTGTGTATGTGTGTGTGCATGTGTGTGACATCTCAGTGTTGACACCCAAACCAAATTTTAGTGAGGACACACCCTGATTGTGTAGAGTGCCAGCCACAGCACCGTGTAGTCTCAAGGACATGGGGACTCTGAATGTCAGAAGAGGGGAAGGGATTAGGGGCCAATAACAGGCTTGTCTGTTTAACCCTCTGTGTAGCTTTAACTACATGTGTTTACACGCTGGAGTTGAACGAAACCAGATGTAGGAGTTTCCAGTTGGACACCAATGGCACTGACCTAAGGGCTGAAGCTCTATCAAATCCTTTAGACTGGAAGGTTAAAGAGAAGCCTGGCTGGTGTATTTCATGCATGAGGTGTTATATTAACTTCAAGCACTTTCTCGTGTATAGGTTTGACAATCAGGAGTAATGATAGAGTCTTAAAGGTTATTTTAAACTTTTAAAGTTTACAGAATTTTTTTTGCATATGTGATATAACACACCCAGATTAAGATGTTTCATATTAGCAATATTGAAAAACCCACTACTCTTAACAGTATCTCTGCATCTATACAAAAAAATAAAAGAAAACAAAAGAATTAAATTTCTCAGACTACAGCCATCCTAATAAAATTCTTGTCAATCTACTTTCACCACAGAATGATTTAAGGGCAATCAAGACTTGGTGCTGTATTGAGGATAAAGTATTTTGTTTATGAAAGGCAAACATGCTACTTTTCCTGATTTCTAAGTACTTCCAGTGTCATCTCCAAGATTTTTTATTATGAAGATTTATGCTGCCACTTGGTCTAATTATGAATTAATGATTTGATTTGTTTAGAGATAATTTAATAAAATAAACATTCACAAAGAGAAATTGTCAGTGATAACTAAATCTGGATTGATGATCAAACAGGAAGGAAAGAAAAATATTATGCACCTTCAATTCACCAACTTTATCCCATTACATTAATAATCTTAATGGCATTCTTCAATTAATGGCATTTCCATACTTTATATAGTTATCTGTAATTGTTCGAGTTTGTTTTCTTTGCAAAAGTTTTAATTAGGACAACTGTGATATTTAAACTCTCTTTTATTTAAACTCTTTATTCTTAAAAGCACTCATTCATTTGAAGCGTAGTTATTCTGTGCTCACAATTGAGCACATCTTGACATTTTGAGAATGAATACAGGCCTCGAGAGCAATTTACTCAGGTTTAACAGCATCTCTCACTCAGTGACATATATGGTCATATTAAAGATGTATTAATTGCACTTCAGGAGTGACTCTGACTGAAGGGTCTGTGAAAAGAGCCCACACTTAATCATTTATTGCTCTGTCATCTTATCCTCTGCAGAAGCTCCTCCTGCAAGGTTGGAAGGGGGAATTAACCAATAAAGGGTAAATAAATTCACATGCAATTTTCAAAATCAGCAACAACTTTATTCTTGTTGCCATGAGCCATCAAATGTAGTTAAATTAGCTTTAATGGGGAGTTGTGTACCAAGAATTCTGCTGCAGAACCTCCTAATTAGAGCTGATTACATTTTTTCAAATGCTTATTCAAGGAGGCATGCTTAATAGTGAATTATAACCTTTCAAAATTAAAATTACAAAATAATTGAAGAGTAGCAGAAGGTGCAGGAGGATGCAGTAGAAAAGGCAGTTTCATAACTAGAGGAAAGGATAAAACCCCAGGAACCCTAGCTCCTGGTGAACCTGAGATGCTGGTCCACAAGCAAGCGTCAATGTCTCTTCTGTTTCTTACACCAGTGTCTTGCCCCTCTTGAGAGAGCAAAAGGCCCTGAGTTAGTTTGAGTTATTTACAGCAGAAGCTTTTAAAATTTGATAGTGTTCCTATAGCCGTTCGGCATATAAGTCATTGCAGAAGCTCTTCGTCTCAGTTATTTGTTCAACCCACGTCTTCTCTATTAGTAATTTTATCTTGTTAGCCACTCAGTTTAACACGAATGAATAGCCAGTTTTAAGATCCTTTAGATAAATTGATCTTTTGTAAGTTAGGTCAGTTCCCAATATTTTCTCTATAACAAAATACATGGAAGATTATTTTAACATGTAACACATTTTCTTTTGGGTGCTGTACCAACCCCTGGCCTGTCAGTTGTAACTCCATACTGTTTTCCTTGGAACTTTAAAGAGTACCTGGAAACAAGTGATAAACAGTGATAGTATCACAGATTTAATCTTGCATTTGTTCTACTAGATTTCAAGCTTCCTCAACTTAAAAATTTAACTAATATCAGAAATAAAATACCCCTTAGAGCTGATAAGTATGTCACAACGAATAGAGCAGGATATGAGGCTAAAACTTATGAAGCCCTCTATGAGCGAGTAGCATTTGTGCTGTGTGGGAAAGGAGAGCCTTCGTCTCAGAGGGCGTCACGGGTGACTCAGAGCACTCTCCACGTGATGGTTTTTGATTGAAGGAACCCTCTACCTTTTTAAGAGTCCAACTGATGGTTATACACAGTTCCTTCTTTCAAACAGCTATCTCTGTATTCCCAACGATGGAGCCTAGTAAAGAGATTTTATAGGATAATATTTGCTTTGGCTGTATCCTTTTTTTAAATGTTGTGTATAGCAATAGTAAAACAATGAGTTATTTTCCCTGAATTTTCTCCCTAGTGTTTTGGCTTCTGTGGAGCTCTGGAAGCAATCCTAGGGAGGCCTGAACACACATGTGTCCAAAAACAGCTTCTGTGGCCATAAAGATCTCTCCAGAACAATAGATCAAGCTCTCGAAGCATTTCCCACTTCTTTTCTTTTTATTCCACCCCCCGCCCCTTTACCCTCTCCTTTTTGTCAACTGAATTGTACTAATTAGGAAGAGGAGGCAGTTAAATTTCAAAGAGGCAACTTGCCCAACTTCTCTGTAAATTGATGTTAGCCACAATGGCATCAGGTCTGAGCTCAAGAGGTTTCGTTACCTGAAATGCAAACAAAACCATTCTGGCTTACCTTCCGATGCCTACCAGGCTCTCACGCGGACACCCCGTGATCTGTTCATTCTGTTCAGCATCCCCAAATATTTCTGTTGTTTTTATCCTACATGCAGAGGGGGGGAGCCCAAACAGATACCTGCAATTACCCACAGACACCCACTGCATTATTCAGTGTTAAATTTTTGCGGTAAGTAGAACAGTAATTCAGAAAAGAGAAAGAAAGGCTTGATTTACCTTTGACTTTTCTTTGGAATGAAATCTAGATAAGGGAATAATTCCAATAATTGCAAAACACTAACACATCCTAGCGATTAAGAAGAGCTGCTTTTGTAACTTAGCTGTCACTTAAGCAGTGGACGAGGCCTGGAAAGAACAATGTGTTTGGGAGGAAATGCTGAGTGACCCCTCAGATGAATGTACTGTTTTCACTTAGAGTACTCGGGTAAAGTTTTTTAAAGGTATTTTATTTATACTTTACAGGATATTATTTATATATTAATATATTTATATGTAATATATAATATAAAGTATACTATATATATACATATGTGTGTATATACATGTATATATAGGTGTGTGTGTATATATAGGTGTGTATATGTGTGTGTATATATGTATGTATATATATTTGACTCTTGAACAACACATATTTGAACTGCTCATGTCCACTTATGTGTGGGTCCACTTATATGAGGATTCTTTTCAATAAACACAGGAAATGTATTGTCTTTTTCTTATTTTCTTAATAATATTTTCTGTCCTTACTTTATTTTAAGAATACAGTTTATAATACATGTAACATACAACATGTTTGTTAATCGACTGCCTATGTCATCGGTAAGACTCCTGGTCACTAGCAGGCTATTGGTAGTTCAGTTTTGGGGGAATCGGAGTCATATGCAGGTTTTCGACTGCACAGAGATTGGTGCCCCTTACCCCCACATTGTTCGAGGGCCAACTGTATGTGTGTGTGTGTGTGCGTGAGGCAGCTGGGGATTCTGTTGGAGAGTTTTGAGGGGTACAGGTGATTCCTCCAAGCCCCTCATTCCCAGCACTATTATGAATAAAAGGATACAAACGGCCTCAGGATTTTGTCCAGAACTCAGATGACACAATGTTTCCGACCAAAAACAAATTCTCCAGTCTTACTTCTCAGGAAGATTCTTCTTAGTTTAATTTCATTTCCCCACCACCACCACTTCTATCTAATCTCATTTATGTTTAGAAAAGCCATAGTTGCTTTGTCTCTTTTTATATCTTTCTACAGTAGCCCCTCCCTCAGTCATGCCTTTAAACTTTGTGTGTAGTTGCACAGAGGCTATTATAAATTCTTCTGGAATCTCAGAAAATAAATTCTGGTAGAAAAGATACAAGAGCTTCATCAAGCAAGTGAAGCTGGTGACTTTTAAAACCGACTCACTTTTTCTGAGCCACTGTGATCAGATCACTTTATTTCAAATGCTCTGCTTAACATTGGACTTTTAGAACCTTATCCAGGGTAGTGAATGTTTTAAATAGGCATAGCTCCTTTTAAAATAATTTTATTGAAGTATAGTTGGCATACAATCTTCTACTGATCATATTTGTTGTAGGTGTACAATACAGTGATTCAACATTTTTGCACCTTACAATGTAATCACCCCACTAATTTTAATCATCTCATCACTGTGTAAGCTTATCACAATAATATCGATGGTATACCCCTTCCCATTTTCATCTATCCTCTTACCCCCCTCCTTTCTGGACATTTTGGTCTCTGTTCCAATGAGTTTGCTTTTGTTTTGTTTTTAGATTCCACGTGTAAGTGAAACAATACGTGAATATTCACTTCTTGACACAACCTCAGAGAAGCTGAGTTCAAAGGCCGATCTGTGTCATCCTTGTGCCGCACTTTGTAGTGATGGCAACTGTGATTACAGCCCAGCCTCCCCAGAGCCCCGCGTCTTTGTCAGGAGCTGCTTCCCTCCAGAGAAAGCAGGTGTCTGAGCACAGAGAGAAGGGGGAGGAAATCAGCCCAGTAGAGCATCGGAAAACAATAGCTCAGGCCTGACCTATAAACTCGTGCTTTGCAATAACTGTCCCTGCTGCAGGGTAGATAGTATACTTTTCTCTCTTCCTTTTTATTTTAATTGCCCCCAAGTAGGTTAAGAAAGGATGTTCAAAAACAAAGCATTTTCAGAATGAAAGTTATCGCTATAAAATTCACATTCATTTCAGCCACATAAGTGATTAATGTTGGATTTCTGCATTGAGGTATTGTAAGCAGATTTCTCTACTACTGACTAATTTCAAATAATTTATAACTCTAAAATATGATTTCAACCCTGGGCATTCAGTTAAAGTTAATGATTTCTCTATCCTTTGTCATTAAGATTCTTCTGTACAAACTCTTTATCATTCTTTGATATCTAGTGAAATTCTCTATCTTCTAGTTTACAGAATTTGAACCAAAAATAAGAGAGGAGAAAGAAGAGAGGAAAAGGAACTTATTCAAATGCATTTAAGGGGTCATGAAATATAAGAGAGCTTTTTCCCCTCCCCTATATTATATACTTTATTCCACCTGAAATTCTATGCACTTACTGTAGCCTCCATTAAAATGGGGATTTTTAAACCCCACCCCAGCATCTAAAGCAGTGCCAGGGACAGAGGAGGCATTTAAGAAATGTTTGTTGAAGGAGTGAGCAAGGTTGATATGGCTCCTAGTTCTCCTGGTTTTTAAATCTGATACACTCAACACACTAATTCTACTCTCTTTGATATTATATATGTGTATTATTCTCACAATGGCTTTTGAACTCTCCTAAATGATCAGCAAGCCCTTTTAGGTAGGAAGGAAAATTAGCAATGAAGTAACATTGCGAGGATTAATTTTTTGTTTGAATAATTGAATAATCATGGGGAAATTTATAGAAACTAGAAAACACAAATATTAGATATTCTATTTAGAATCAAAGCAGGGAAGTCAAAATTTCAGTATTAAAGCAGATATACCTCAAACATCTGAGAGGTCGAACTGTAAAACTGACAGAAACAAGGGTAGCGATTTATTTCTAGTCCCCTGCAATACGAAACTGGCCATCTGTCATAGACGCTTGTTGAAAATCACCAAGATCTGGATACATGCTGCACAGATGATAAAAAACGGGAGTGATTTCTGACTGAACGACATGAAGTTGTCTGGGCAAGCTGTCCTCGCTGCCTCTCGCAGGATGGTGTGTTCCCGTATGTGTTGTTTAGTCAGCCAACCACATTCAAAATAAAGACAATCAAAGATCACTGAATGGCTGCATTTTCTGTTTATAAATATTGAATCAGCTTTACCTTGAGAGGAGCAGTAATATATTCTTGAGGAGTTTGTGGTATTTAATTAATTTGTAAAATTTTTATCAGGGAATTACACTGATGTGTCTTAGAAATTACCACTTTAGCAATGCTGGTGACAAAAAGCAGTCTTTTGCCCACATCTACTCCTAGTACTTGCTTTTCGTAAGAAACAATTTATGAAATTTCTGACATTTAACTATTTTTACCTACACATTGGCAACTTTATACGGCTGAGCTTCATATTTTCCTGCCTGTATGTGCCTAAGCCACATCAAACGTCTGCTTGTTAAAACATGGAACTCTTTAATCAATGTTATTTTTGAGAATACTTAATTTTCTATTCTTATTCTGTTTCTCTGTGCTCCAATCTTTATTTCCTTGCATCTGCTTGCTTTCATTTTAGTTTGCTGTTTTTCTCTGGTTAATTTGCATTATCCTTTTGTGTAATATTCCATGCATTTTTCCACTTGGTCTTTGATAGGCATTTCAGTTGTTTGTTTTTTTTCCTTACAAACAGAACTGCTGTAAATATTGCTACTGATATCTTCTGGTATATGCATTTTACAGGTCTTCTGCGTTATATACTTAGGAATGGAATTTCTGGATCGTAAAGTATATGCATCTGCACATTTACTAGGGGTTGACCATTTGTTTTCCAAAGTAGTGGTATCGATACAGCCTTCCATTAGCAGCAGATAAATGTCGCTTTGCTTCAAATCCTTGACAACACCTGGTAATGTCAGAAGATTCTCCAATGTTCTTTACAAACATCCTGGTGCTCCATCATGTCCCACCTCCCCAGAGAGACCTGAGAGGGCCACTTCTCAAGGCTCTGCAATGTGAATCAGGCTACTGTAGTCTTTTCTCCATTCACTGTTTTGATTTCAGTTTCCTTGGATCTGTTATGTAAGTTCCTGCTTGTCCTTCTGCTTTCCAGCTTACAAAGTTGGGTTGCTTCACCTACATTTTCTTTGTTTTGGTGGATATGTGCTTTTATTAATTGCTATAGTATTTTTAGTTTAGTGGAGAGTCAAGCAGGAATGTAGATAAATCAGCATGCTCAATCAGTGTCTTTAGAAGCTGTTCATAGTGTTTTATGCACACACATGAGTCCCTGTTGCAAGCGCTCTGTTTGATTGTAGGTCAAAGCAGCTATAGACAATATACAAGTGAATGGGCACAGCTATGCTCAAAGAAAGCAATATTTACACAACAGTGAACCGGACTGGGCCATAAGCCCTATTTTGCTGACCCTTAATATAAACCTACTTGGATGTCTGACATAAGGATAGCGTGTGAAAAATACATTTCCCAATATGCATTGCTTCCAGGACTTGTCTTGGCTATATGTCTTCCATTAATACATTACCGGTGAGATTTTATAGCCCACAAATGAAAATTCAAGAAATGTCTCTTACTCCACCCTCAACCCCAGGTTTTTCTGACCAGTGCATCTGGACAGAGGCGGGCTAGAGGGGGCTCTCACAGAACCCTGGTTGCCTCCAAAAAGCACAGGCACTTTTATAGTTGAATTTATAGTTGAATTCACATGCCTGAACTCAGGAGCAGCAAGTGACATAGGTAGCGTTGGACTTTATAAATTATTTTCACATATTCATGCCTGGTTTTTGTCGAGGTGCAAGCCCGTATGGGCCACCAATTGTGTTTTTCATCTGGTTATATAATTCCAAGTCAGTGGCCAGTGGAAACCAGAATTTTCAGTCAGTTATTGAAGTGAAATATTTGTCATTTTCCTCTCATTTAAGTGTAAATTTTAAGCATGTTGAGGGCTTGCTGTACACCTAATATCCCATCCCCAGAATTCTGTACATGAACCAGTACAGCTGTCAACACTGATGATGGGATCTATGCCAACATGGCACATATTTTTATGTGAACAATAAATATTCTGTTATCTGTTGTGTGATGCCAGGGAGAACGTGGGTGTGTAGAGACCTGGGGTGGCTGAGCAAATGTCACAGGCTACGCTTTAGTCATCACTGCTATCTAAGGTCTAAAGCTGAACTGAGGATCTCATTTGAGTTAGGCAGACAAAGGTGAGGTCGTTAATGAGTTACAGCGGTGCCCAAAAACGCATCAGCAATTGCGATAACCGAATGACCTTCTAGCGTCCCTAGGGATCTGCACTTTATCTGAGCGATATAGATGCCTGCGCTTTTAAACATTGGGGGCATGGTGTTGTAATTCTTGACTCTAGAGAGATCTCCATTATAAGCTCCATTTCTACCTTCTGATCAGTTATTGAAGGATTAAGTTATTCCCATCCTTCTAGCATATAGTATATATAATATATATTAAATATGTGTTCTCATGTGTATGTATGTAATTATAAATATATACATATATGTGAATACACACACAGATACACACACGTTTCTCCTTCATGAGTTTCCCAAAAGTGAAATTCTGATTAAAAAGAATATTTGTTCAAAAATATCACTCACATTTAGTAAAACTGAAGTTTTAACCTATGGAGGCTTCAGTGGACTTGCAGGGCCTTCTTGCCATGCCTGTTCACTCATTTCTGGTCAAATACAAGCCTATTTACAGTCAAGAAGGAAAACTCAGTCTGGTACTCTAATCATGGGGACCAATGCAAGATTATGTTCTTTAATCTTAGTGACTAGAAACGTCCTAATGCTTCTGTTTTAAAATACAGGAGGAATTCCCATGATGGTTACTTAAAATGGCCCCAGATCAATGATGATCTGAACTGAAATAAATAAATTTTAAGCATATTGGGAAATAAAATTGCTTCTCTGATAACTAGCAGACAAAATCGTTTGGTGGCTTCGGCTCTGCTGTGCATCATACTGCAAAGTCATGAGTTGCTTCCTTAATTGTCATACAATATGGCATGGAATGGAAATAAAAGAGTCCTCTATGATGGTACTTTTCAAATTTTAATATGTATACAAATCACCTGGGATCCTGTTAAAATGCAGATTCTCATTCAGCAAGTCTGAGACAGGTCCAAAATTCTGCAGCTCTAACAAGTTCCCAGGTGATGCTTAAGTTGCTGGATTACAGCCCACAATTAGAGTAGCAATGCTATTTGGAACCAATGGCCCAGGAGAATAATGCCTTCCTGTGCTTTGTCAATTACTGCGAGATGTGCCCTGGAAACTTTTAAGGTAAGAATCACATCCTTGGTTTTAAAGACAAACTTGTTAGTGGAAAAACGGGATAGATATGTCAACCTAGACGTTTGTATGGCTGCCGTCTAGTTTTTTGATATACCGCCTATGTCTTTCTAAAGTAGGTCTTGCAGAGGTACACGTAACTGTAACATTGTCACAGAAAAGTCATTTTGCTTTTTGTGTGTCTTGTAATTTTTTATTGAATTATTGACATACTATGTAAAGGAACAGTAGACACTTAGGTAAATAATGCTTACACCTGAAACTGGGCATTCCTTTTCTTTTCCTAGGCCATTAGTGTAAGAAGTTGAGTTAATTTGGTCAGAAGTTGAGCTGTGTTTCAGTGTTGTTGTTAGGACTGTTATCTGCAGTGAACCACAAGCTTTAATTTTTCCAGTTATCACCTTAGGCTTAGTGTGGGGCTCAAGGTGCTTGAAGTTATTTATTGTCGTTCCTACACTTACCCCAGTTTTCAACAGGCCTTGAATAACTGCTGCCGGGGCTCTCGCCATGCTCTTGCTGTGTCTCCGGAAGCACGCAGCTGCCGCCTGTTATTTGCTTCTGGGATCACCGCACGGGTACAGTGAAGGTTCTTCGGTCTTGTGACTCAGTCTAAAATTTAGGCAGGCTCTGCGAACCTGGGATATAGCGGTGTGGCTTTCTAAGTAGAGATTCACGGGAGGAGCTCGATAACAGATTTAAACTGGCATAACAGAGAATTGTTGAACTTAAAAATAGGTCAGTTAAAATGACCTAATCTGAGGAACAGAAACAGAAAAGAATGAAGAAAAATCAACAGAATATAAGAAACCCGTGGGATACCATCTATTACACCAACATAAGAATAATGGGTGTCCAAGAAAGAGAAGACAGAGAATGGAGGGAAGGACTATTTGAAGAGATAATGACTGAAAATTTACCAAATTTAATAGATACATCAAAAAAGTTCAATGAACTCCAAGTGGGTTAAATTCAAAGAGATATATACCAAAACACATTATAATAAAATTATGAAAGCCAAGAAGAATCTTGAAAGCAGCAAAAAAGAAGCAACATATCACATGCAAAGGGTGCTCAATAAGATTAACAGTTGGTTATTCATCAAAAGTCATGGGAGTCAGAAGGATGATATATTCATAGTGCTACAAAAAAAGTCAATAAAAAATTATATGTGCTTCAAAAGTGTCCTTTAAAGATGAAGGAAAAATTAAGACAGTCCCACATAAAAAGAAACAAAGAGTTATTTGTTAGCAGACCTGTCTACAAGAAATGCTAAAGAGATTCCTTTAGGCTAAATTGAAAGGTCACACCACAACAATCCAAAACACACACAAAAAAATAAAGAACTCCAGTAAAAGTAATGACATTGATAAATATAAACTACAATACTAATTTATGTTTTTATTTGTAACTTCTTTATTTTCCTATGTGATTTCACAGACAACAGTAGAAAGCAATAACTATAACTTTATGTTGATGGGCAAACAATGTATAAAGATGTATTTTTTAATTTTCTTTATGCTCTTTTCATGTTGTTATTATCATAAATAACATTTAACAAGGGTGCAAATACCTTTAATATGTGATTTGGTTAAAATAATCTTGATATGTGAATAATCCAAAATTCCAAATGCTAAACCTATGTATTACACTTCCTAATACGATCTTTCATGTCCATTTGTGAATAGTTATTTAAATCTTTCTCTTTATATTTCTATTAAATCAAAGGGTTGAAATACATTTAACTTTTCTATGAACACATTGAAAGAACGGGAGAAGCAGGGCTAGTACTAAGCAGGGTGAGGAAGTTTAAAACGTCTAGATTTGAGGCTTTATTGGCACAATGATCAGCCTGTGGACCATCCATTGTCCTTAAACAAAGCATAGAGAATGTCCATCATTGGTTTCTGTGTTTAATACTCAGTCATTCCCTCATCTTCTTCAAAGGATGATTACGATAGATCCAACCAATTCCCTGTTTCCAGTGCAAACCCTTTTGCCTCAAAACAAAACAAAAACAAAACCCTTCAAAATACTGTAAGAGTGATTTTTCTAAAGCACAATTGTGATCATGACACCACCTATTTAAATGCCATTAGAAGTTTCTTCCCTGGCACTATAACTCCCAAACTTGAAGCCAAAGCCCACAGTCCTCTCCAGTTGGCCACTGAACTATCTTTCCAGAATCATGTGTGAGTATCAATGTTTTTTTAAACTGCAGTTCATGATCCAGCAGTTCCTACCAAATCAGACTGATGAGGGCCTTGTGGGAAGCAGGGGAAATGATGTCCTAACAGAATCACTGATATTCATAAATTATCAGTAAAATAGTAGAAAAAATTCATTTGGAAATTTGAATTTGGTAAAATATTCATTACTATTATATATAGTAGCAAAGAATAAAAGGTAACTACTTAGATGTTTAAGTGAAAATGGCATAGTAAATTTTAATGCATTCATACATCCTTAATGCATATGGGCATTAAAAATCATTTCTGAAAATTTTTTTAATGTTTATGCCTGTTAGTAAAAAACCAAGGCAACAAACTAGATACTTGTGATCGTATTTACAAAGAATCTACAAACTACATGTCATAAACTTACATGTCATCAATGTACACTACATATGCATTTAAATATGGGATGAAATTGTATTAACATAATAATAGTGTCTATGTATAATGGAGTTGGGGATAATTTATGTGATTTTTATTTTCCTCTTGAGACTTCTTTGTATTCTCACATTTCGGACAGTAAGAACATCTGCTACTTTCATACAAATAATACAATTTACAATTGATATAACTGCCATTAATTCCTAACATGATCTATCATCACGTGATTGGTGTGAAACACATGCCTCTTGCCATTCACATCCTGGAACCTGAAATGACAGCTTTTCATCCCATGGATTTTCTTGTGGGAAAATGACATCATCTGAATTTGTTTAATGCCAGTAAAGTGGTTTGAAAATGAAAACTACTACGTAAGTGCTAAGTATTGTTATTGATCATTAAAAAATCACTCAAAGTATCACAAGTGATTCTCTTCACTACTGGCATGAAAGCAATTTTCTCTAAGCAAAGAGTAAGGATTTACTCACAATATTGACGTTTTAAAAAGTGTATTACTGGGAGATGTGGAGTGCTAGAAACACTTATCTATCATTTAAATCCTGTTGTTAGAACTGTATAGTTTTGTGGTGTCAGCTCTATATTTATTTATGTCAAATGCTAATACTGTTGCTATACCATAAATTTTGCAAAAAAAGTGGTGTATCAAGTAAATTTTCAGTAAACAATGATTCCTGTTAACATGAATGGCTTAGGTAGAGGTAGGGTTGGTGGAGGACTGGTCTACCCAGGACTGTATTGGTGACAACTGCCTCTAGAAAAGATGATGTTAACATAGGTATAGAGTTTTAGGGTTGAGAGAGGAGTGGGGAGGTTATAGATTTTGCTGGGGCTGGTGTAGGCCTTCTGTGGAAAAGACGTTTTCTGAGTTTGCCCTCCAGATTATGGTCATATGTACATCTTCACTGGTACCATCCAAGAGGGGTCTCTTGGTTTAGCAGGCAACAAATAACATCTTTCCCTTGTTGATTTTCATTTGTGTTTTACAGACAATCAATTGCTAATAACTACCTGCAAGGCAAGGATTACTGTTACATATATTTGACAAAGGAACTAAAGCTCAGAAATTGCTGCTTGACCAAGATGACATACACAAAAATAAACTCAAGGTGGATAAAAGACTTAAATATAAGTCACGATGCCATAAAAGTCCTAGAGGAGAATGTAGGCAGGAAAATTTTGAATATTCCATGCAACAAGATTTTCACAATTATGTTCCCTAGAATAAACAAATGGGACTTCATCGAAATAAAAAGCTTCTGCACAGCTAAAGAAAACATCGGCAAAATGAAAAGGGAACCAACCGTATGGGAAAATGTATTTGCCAATAATCTATCAGACAAGGATTTGATCTCCAAAATATATGAACTCACAAGACTCCACTATAGGAAGACAAACAACCCAATTAAGAAATGGGCAAAGGACCTGAACAGATACTTCTCCAAGGAGGACATACACAGGGCCCAGAGACACATGAAAGGATGCTCAGCATCACTAACCATCAGAGAGATGCAAATTAATGCCACAATGAGATACCACTTCACACTAGACAGAATGGCCATCATGAACAAATCAACAAACAAGTGCTGGAGAGGTTGTAGGGAAAGGGGAGCTCTAATGCACTGTTGGTGGGCATGCAGACTGGTGTAGCCACTGTGGAAAACAGTATAGAATTTCCTCAGAAAACTAAAAATGGGACTACCTTTTGGCAATTCCATTGCTGGGATTATGCCCTAAAAATCCAGAAGCACCAATTCGGAAGAACCTATGTACCCCAATATTCATAGCAGCACAATTTACAATAGCCAAGTGTTGAAAACAACCTAGTAAATGAGTGGATCAAAAAAGTGTGGTGCATTTACACAATGGAATACTACGCAGCAGAAAGAAAGAAGTAGCTCCTACCGTTTGCGATGGCATGGGTGGATCTGGAGAGCATTACGCTAAGTTAAATAAGCTAGGCAGTAAAACATAGATACCATATGATTTCACCTATAAGTGGAGACTAATCAACAGAACAAACAAGCAAGTTAAATGTAACTGGAGACATTGAAGTGAAGAACAAACTGTCAGTGAACAGGGGAGGGGGGAGGGGAAAGTGGGGGGAAACAGGGTGGTCAAGGAACATATATGGGGGACTCATGGACAAAGTCAAGGGGGCTAGGGTTGAGGATGGGAGGGAAATGGACAAAACTGTACTTGAACAACCATAAAAAAAAGTTTTTTAAAGATACACAGATAATAAGTTTCTAAAAAGTGCCATATTTCTCTTTGGAAGAACAGGGAGATTTGCACTGCCCCGCTGAGGTGCTAATGCGATGGGAAAGTGGAGAGGATTGAATGAGGAAAAGCGCCATTATGCTTCCTGTGTTATTTCTACCTCTGGTGACAAAGTTTATCGCGAAATTCACAAAGTTTTTCGCGAAGCAGAAAAAGCCTGATTTTGGATGGTAGGATAGAAATATAATAAGATCAAAAAATGAAATTTATATTCTTAGCTCTGTTGCTAATTAGATGATTGTTCTTGTTTCTTACAGATTCAATAGAGATCATAACATATTCCATACTACCATCACTTGAGATGAACAGGCATGAAAAAATTAAAGTGTTAAGTAATTTCTTACCCATAGTATTGCTATTCTTAGAGGCTTTAGAGAATTTCTTAAGTAACTGTCGCTCACTCTCTGACACTGAGAAGTTGGTGAAATAGTCGTCACCGGTTTCCTGTGATTTCATTATCTCTCTGCCAGTCGATCGCTGAGTCAATGCGATAGCACACTCTCAGGAGTCTTCTGAGTGCGTTTGTAGTATGTAGCTGCCATTCACTCTTTAAGCTCTTCAATCTCCATAAATTTGTCAATTTACAATAAAGAATGTGTTTTCAGTGGGACAACTGCTTTCCAATTCCTATTTCCTTAGAATATTTGCAACACTTCATGTAACTTTTCTCCGTGTTCCAAAATTGTTACCGGGATCATGTTGTTCACACATTTGTTATTAGTCGTTGATCAGATTCCAGGAGCAGGTTATATCCAAACTCCCTCAGGTATGTGAACTCAATGTTTAAAGAGGTCTTACAGGAACCTATCTCAAATACACTACAATAGTTACTTCAGTGCTATCTTAAAGAATAATTTATGATTACATCTGGTACTTTTTTTATCTTATTTGAGATTTATTTCAGATATGCAGGGGTTGTTTAACATTAGAAAATCATAAAATGTATCTATGTAATACAATTAAAGATAAAAACCACATGATCATCACTACAGATAAGGAAGATGTCTTTCATACAATTCAAAACACATTCATGATTAAAAACTCTTGACAAAATAGGACAAAGTAGGAACTTTACTAACCTGGTTAAAGAGATTTAAGAAAAAAATTGCATTAGTATCTTTTATAAAAATACCAAAGCATTAAAAACATTCCTTTAAAATCAGAAACAAGAAGTGTATTCTATTATCACTATTTCTATTTTTTTACTGTTGTTCAATTACAGTTGTCCCGCATTTTTCCCCATTAACTCCCTCTCCCCACCACCCTGGTCACTGTCAGTTTGTTCTTTAATTCCATGTGTCTGGTTATATTTTGCTTGCTTGTTTGTTTTGTTGATTAGGTTCCACTTATAGGTGAGATCATATGGTAGTTGTCTTTTACCACGTGGCTTATTTCACTTAGCATAATGCTCTCCAGTTCCATCCATGCTGTTGCAAAGGGTAGGAGTTCCTTCTTTCTGCTGCGTAGTATTCCGTTACGTAGTATAAATGTACCATAGTTTTCTTAGTCACTCATTTACAGATGGGCACTTTGGCTGTTTCCAGGACTTGGCTATTACAAATAGCACTGCTATGAACATTGGGGTGCCTAGGTTCTTTTGAATTGGTGCTTTGGGATTCTTAGGATATAATCTCAGCAATGGAATTGCCTGATAAAAAGGAAGTTCCATTTTTAGGTTTTTGAGGAAATTCCATGCTGTTTTCCACAGTGGCTGCAACAGCTTGCATCCCCACATACAGTGCACTAGGGTCCCCTTTTCTCTACAACTTCTCCAGCACATGTTGTTTGTTGATTTGTTAATGATGTCCCCGTCTGACTGGCGAGAAATGGTATCTCATTGTGGTTTTAATTTGCATCTCTCTGATGGTTAGTGATGTTGAGCATTTTTTTTCATGTGTCTATAGGTCCTCTGTATTTGGTATTTTTAAAAACTACCTCTCCCATATATTCATTTACTCATAAGCACAACACTGAGGCTAATACTAAAAGTCTGGAAATGGAAAAAATGGAAAAAGAATGGAAAAAAAGAGGTAATGCATTAAATTTTCCCCCCTTTATCTCCTTTATTTACTTTCACCCACTGTTTGATTTATATTTCAGTAACATAACTTTTGCAGTTAAATCAAAGCAAAAGAATCTAAAATCATTGAATCTGTGAAGTCCTCATATGATCCCTAGCTTTATTATATAAAAAAGTCCAAGCAGCCCAAACAAAGAAGCATATGAGCAGCCTTTACATAAAAGGTTCTCCAGATTTGGACCCACATCACATCTCCAAGTAAATAATTTCCAAGTTATTGGAATACTTCATTGTATCCTCAAATTATTGAATTACATACATCAAAGAGTAGCAAATTTTTCTGAAAAGAGGGCAGGGAGTAAATAATTTTAGACTTTGTAAGCCATTGAGTCTGTAGCATCTACTCAGGTTGGCCACTGCAGCACAACAGCATCCATAGGTGATATGCAAATGAGTGGGTGTGGCTGTGTTTCAGTGAAACTTCATAAAAAAATGACGATGGGCCAGGTTTGGCCAATGGCCACATTATTCTCTATGTATAAAGAGTCTAATGTCATCCTCTTAAATTCCCTCCATTCTTCTACTCTAATCTGGGCTGGGCCGCTTCCTACTAGGTTTAATTACTGCTCACCGGTGACTGACTTTTATTGCTGTCCTATTTTTAGAGCTCATATCTTCATCTTTCTTGGTTTACTCCCTCCTTTTGCTATATTATCAAGTAATAAACCAATAAAGGAAATCGGTGTTTTTTCTGGTTCCCCACTTGTTTGAAATATCTTTATTCTGTGTTTATTACTTGGTAATTTAGCTAATTATCAAATTTTAGATTGAATATAATTTTTCCTTGGAATGCTGACAACATTGCTCCATTTTATTCTGATACTCATAGTGCTAAAGAGAAGTCTAATGTTGGTCTAAATTTAGGTCTTTGTGTATAATATGTTTCTTTTCATCTTGGAAAATTTTATAATCTTTTTTACTGTAAGAGCTTTGGAATAAAACAATGATGTGTCTACATGTGAGTCATTTTTATTCAGGCTAATCTCCATTTAGTAGGACATTTAAATTCAAAGACTACTGTCCCTTATATCTGAAGAAATTTTTTGTTTTAATTATATGAAAATTTCCACTCCTTTATTTTTCTCTTTTACTTTTTGGAACTTCTGCTAGCATAAATGGAATTCTTTGATTGCTGCTTTATGTTTTTCATCAGTTATCTTAAAATTTTAATCATTAATTTGCATTTAGCACAATTCCCAAAATATTAAATCCCAAACCGTTAAATTATTTATTTCATCATATTTCTAGTGTCTAAGTCCTTTTATATTCCCCAATTCTCCGTTTTTCATATGGCCTATTACAGGTGTGAAATAGCTTTCTAACACTCTAGGAAAATATGTACATGCCGTAAAAAGTGACTTTCCATGAACTTTCTGCTTCTTCCAAAGCTATTTTTCTTTTCATGTATGTGTCTTACTGTGCTGTGTTTTGGGCTTTCTTCTATTGACAGTTGAGCCTTGATTATTTGCTCATCATGACATTACGAGGCATCTGAGGAACACACTGTGAGCTCAGCTCACACAGGCAGACTGCGTCACCCAGCACACTTGGCTCAAATGTGCAAGGATCACACTGCTGTGGCCGCATTACTGTGAAAGTACTCGAACCTTGGAACAAGGGAAGTTTTCAAAGACACCACCCTCTACACTGGCCTCTAGTGTTCTCATCATAAAGCTCATTCCATTTTGAAAGAGAGTGAGAAATTCAAAGAGAGAAATAGAAAGACTGCGACAGAGAGAGAAATATGGGAAGGTGCTAAAGGAGGTTTGGCTGCTGGTTGCTGCATACAGGATGAGGTGTGGGACTTTTACAGGCTGCTAATTTAGTTCTGTTTTCAGCTAGGCTTTTCATGACCAGCCTCTGTGATATCTGCTGTTTTGAATTTGGAACTCTTTGGGGTTCCTCCAGCCAGTTCTCATCATATGTCAACCACTTCTGTCTACTTCCTGTTTTCCAGTCACGAAGTTAAATTTCTCATCTGGAAATAGGCACCCATCATTCATTTCATTGTTATCAAAGCATACCTTTTCAATTCCTGTATTAAATTTTGGAGAATGCCTTGGAAGGATCACTTAAAAATACCTATTTTTACTTTGAATACTAACCTGGAAACCCTAGTTAGCATTTCTAAGATTGAATAAGGTCTTTGGAGTTCATATTCTCTTATAATCAGTATATTAATGCTTGTTTCCCACACCTTTTAATTTATGAGATATGTTTGGTATCATTAGCCAATATTATGGGTATCTTATTAATGGCCAATAAGTTACAAAATCTATTTTGTCTTCCAACTATATCACCCTTTTTAAGATTATGCCAAAATGTTAAAACTTCACCCAGCTCGTTAAGAACTGATTCTGTAATCAACTAATCTTGCATGAATATACTGCAGAAATCAAGGTAAAGAATCAGCATATCTCAAATACAAAACACTAATTATTATTTCTCTCCTGTGACTCCAAACACAGTTGTATCTCAAGGATTCAAGAGATAAAACACCTGGAAGTTACTAATTAGTGGTCTTTAGTTTATGTGATAGAATCTGGATATTATTATATTTTCCTTAGCAAGAACAATACACTCTTAACAGTCTCATTGTTTATGTGTTAGCTTTCAAACCTTACTAAGATGGATCTCAGGAAAAGGGGTTTTGCTGTCTCTGCATGGCATAAATATACACGTGATTCTGAGAAACGATTCTGCAAGAAAGCACAAATGTTTTATTTTTCTTCTAGCATTTATCGACACAAAATTTATAGCTAAGTTTCAATTCTTCTATTTTCAAACTTTATTTTTCTCGGAGTTTTCACTATTTATCTTAGTTTTTAGCATAAGAAAATTTAAAATCCCCGAAATACATTCATTTAAAGTTAGAAGAACCTTTGTATCCTGACATTTTAGAAATTATTCTTTTCAGTGATGATTGTAAGATTTGTACATATAGAGATAGATAGATTCATATAAATTTATATACATGTAAAATGTACATACATATATACGCTTAAATAGTAATGATGTAGCTTAAGTTGTTTTAAATTTGCAAAATTTTATTTCAGTCCATGATCTTTTCATATTCCGTATTTTTCTGGTGATATTGCGTCAGAGTTTGAAAATATACATTCATTGGAAATATTCGTTGCTAAGAAATTTATAGAACAGGTCAGTATTGAATAATTGATAATATGTAATCAGTTGATAAATTAGTTTTAACAGTAAATTAAGCTTACTCATTAATTCTACTTTTATTGTACCCATTGGACAAAAATATTTCCAATATATATTTAAAGCTCTTTCTGAGCTAACAGAGCAATAGGAATTTTTTTCTTACTCCAGTGTAATAAAATGGTGTCTTTAGGCAAGTTTTGAAGTATAGAGATAACTTTGCTGAAAAATTACTTGACTAAATGACCCAAGGGATTTTAAAAGGTTTTTTTTTCTTGTTTCATTTTTGTTAGTGGTAGTTTGCTTCTTAAAATATGGTTCCCAAATATACTTTTAATAGATTTTATAGCATCTCTTATTATAGGTTTTTCTCAGTGAGGTTGCTTCTTGATATGATTTGCTCCCTTCATTTCCTATTATTTTGTCTCTTACTATGCATAACTTTTTTTATTATGTGTTCTTATTGCAAGACACCTCTAATGTATTTTTGAGGTATTCATGGGATAAATTGATGAATAAAAGAAAGAGAGAGAGCAAGAGATAAAAATCTTCCTCAGTCAAAAATACAGCTCTCTTAATAGGTGTCATTATTTACAGTCTCTTTCAAAATGCTTTTTTTTTTGGTCTAATATCATAAAATGAAACTTTATCCATGCATATTATGACAGACAGAAAATTGTGTTTTTATGTGTTGAAAGTTTACCTTGAATGTTTTGTCTTACATGACAGCTGTAAAATAATGCTGTGGCTGGGGCTCTTCGGGGATTTTTCTTTCTGGGCTCAGCACTCACGTCTGTACCTTCATGCCACACGTGGGACCGGAAACGAATGGCTGCGTTTCTCGTGGACTGTTCCTGGCAGCTGATTAGGATCACTAGCAGAGACAAACAGGGAACTGGAGGGTTGTCCTTTCATCAACATTACCCTGATCACTTTGCTCTTCGGTCATTTCTATAGGGCTTTGGATGTGGACTCAGGAGACGGTGACAAATCACTTAATAATTAGGAAATACCAGTGACATGAGTGTGGTTCTGCTGTGGCTTCTTCAGGCATTTGCCCTTTGCTCTTCTCCCCCACCGTTTACTGGAGGTGACGTTTAACCAAGGTAGAGTCATCTTGCTAAGGGAGAACATTTCTTTTTGTGGAAGGAGATTCAAGTTATTAAGTTCAAACACCTGCCGCACCTATCTAGTAGGTACCATATACTTCAGGTGCCATTTTCATTTCTATTCTGTTGCTTCCAGCTCTTTCAGTACAACTCACTATTGGTTCATTTTGTTGTAATTATTATCTCATCCATGTGAATCTAGGGGGGAGGGAAATGTGTGAATTATGTCAGATAGTATTTTAATACAGAAGGTGGGACTGTAAACATAGAATGTAAAATACATAATAATAATCTTGATAGTCATTGAACTTGATGAAATTCAGTTGCATCATAATAAATTGTATAGATGCATATTTTAGTACATAACATAATTGTTTAACTATGTTACTTAGATGATGAAAATGTACTAACACTAACATACCTGCGGACTCTCATGGTTCTGTCATTTTTATTTGACTATTTCAAAAGGCTTTTACTTAGTTTTAGAGAAATTTTCTTGTAACAGATCCTGCAAATGTGTTTAAAGGGATTGTTTTCCTCCAATGTGCACTAGGGCTTGAAGACACAATAAGTAATAAGGAGGCTTTGTTTTTAATGAGTGGTGACTTGTCATCAAAATTGTCATTCTTTTAAGGAAAAAAAAAGAAAAACAAAGACAATGTAATTGCCAATAGGGAGACAATAATGTGAAATTTCCTCCACATACCATTAGTTCTTATATTGTAAGCTTGAAGTTACTGTTCAGAATGTATGATATGCCAGTATT
>PVJD01005230.1:53690-119286 GCA_004026545.1 Mormoops blainvillei
AGGTTGTCTTTGTCCATGGGTCCTTTATATGTTCATCGACTTGACCCTTCCCCTTCTTTCCCCCATGATTCCCTTCCCCCCTCCCCTCTATTTTATACTTGAAATTATAATCTTCACAAGCTCCTTGGTGCATCCTGAGAGCAGTTGCATAAAAAGGGTATATGACATTGGTAACAAACATCTATTATTATTATGCCATAATATAAAACTGAATATGCAGACCTCACTATCTGTTCCAGTTATGTTTGTAAAATTTAGGCTTAAGTAACCATTTATTACGCTCACCAATTTGGTTATAAGACATTCAGTTAGGACCCCATGGAGATGCCTTGCTTCTGCTCCATAATGTCTGGAGCCTGAGCTGGAAGACTCAAAGGCTAGAAAACAGGGCACCTGAGTGCTCTTAATTCCCACAGCTGGAAGCTGGGCCACCTGTTGTCTGGGCCTTCACTGGTGCTGTCAGTCAGAACTCCTGTGATGAGCCTCACTGTGTCGCCTGAACTTCTTCACGTCATTGTGTCTAGATCCAAAGAACATCCAAAGTTTGGAAGGAGCCAGGTAGAAGTGGTAGAACTTACTATGATCTAGCCTCAGAATTTTTAAAGCACCAATTCTATTACATTCTCCTTGTCCAGGCAGCCACAGCCCAGTCTAATTTCAAGGGGAGGGAATATTGACTCCACCTCCTGTTGGGAGAGTGGCAAGGTCCTAGTAGAGCATGTAGGACAGGAAACACTGTGTGGTCACTTTTGGAAATTATAATCTGCCACATTAACTATGAAAGAAATATCAAAATAGTATGAGTGTACATACTTAAACACTACTAGGTTGTCATGTTTGGGTTTTTATTGAAACTTTCAACTTCTTTAAGAGACATATCTTTGATTTCCTTGAATTTTACTGGGTTCCTATTATTGATAATTTTCCACATTTAATAATTGCATTTATTATTTAAAACCACTCAGGATAGTTCTTAATACATAGTAATTGGAAGTATCTTATTCTTATCATGTCTCTTTATAAAAACACTGTCGAATTGTTATAAGATGATAAATTAAATAATTTATTATTCACTTTGACCTATTATTACAGAGTAATTGTTCCAGAACTCAAAGACCAATATTAAGAAAAGATTGTTTGCCAGAAGTATGACAATGTATTGCACATACTGAATTTATTTTTAGTGAGAACAAAACAGCGGGACACTAAACACAAAGTTTCCCAATTTATCTGACAACATACATGTCTAAATTCAAGTTGTGCCCAGGGAATTAAAATGGAGTCTGACTAGACTCAGAGGACAAGTTCTGCTTGTGCAAAAAAAAAAAAAAAAAAAGGAACATGGTGTGGATCGGAGAGTAAATTATGTGTTAAAAGCCAAAGCCCTGAAAACTTACTTAAAATCATTCCCATTTGAAGACTGAAAACAACATGTAATTCAAATTATAACTGATTTAATAAATTATGACTACACATACCAAATTTACTTTTAACACACTCCTAATAAATCTAGCCTTATATATTACTGAACATTTTTCCAAATCCTTAGGTTAATTTGGGGGGGGGAAAGAAAATGCAAAAACTCCGTATCCTAACTCTCCCCAGTGTGACTAACCCACCCGCCACTCCGGACCAACACAAAAAGCACAGTCCACGAGCCACCGCCAGTGTTATTTATGGTACTTACGATCCATTTCTATAAAGACAGTATCTAAGATTACTTGTGCAAAAATGTGTGAAATAGCAAATGTTGTAAGTAAATGTAAATAAAATTCTCAACAGAACTATTTAAGCACACAGTACTGAGTGTAGTTATAGAATCACTCTTTTCCTCTGCCCTGCAATGGTTTTACAGAATAGTTTTTCTACCCCAAACAAGCCAGTGTTTAGTGCTGATTTAAATTTATGTCTGTATGAAAATTAGAGCTGCAAATAATTCCCCCAAAGCAACAACTTCCTTCTCTGAAACTCAAAATAGACCTTATTTTCTATTACATCCTAGAGGTAAAGATAACTAGACAACAGGACAATCTCTGTGCTCAAAATACCCACCGTGGGGCACGCTGGGGACTTTGACATCAGCCGACCTGTTTCCTGGGTGAAGTAGGTTCTGTCTTGTTTTTAATTCTGCAAAATCTGTATTTTACAACATTCCACCTAATCTACTGAATAGGCGTCCCATGGTATTAGAGTTGCCTGTATGTTCATGCCTTTCAGAATATCAAACTACTATTAAATTCTGAATATGTTATAGTTTGTTACCAGGAACACAAAGCATATTTCCTTATCAGTGACTTTTTATTTCATGACGCCAGTATTCTGCTCAGCAACCAAATGCCAGACGGCCCTGAAACCAACTGCTTCTATTGGGTAGAGAACCCACATGATAGTACTGTTTTCAAGCCCTGCTGCTTTTACCCTCCAAATAGCAGCCCTTCACAACATTTACGCAACTATTGCCTTGATTTTCGCTTCTATCGTTTCTTTCCTAGACTATTATTTGCAATTTGCGCTCAGCTCCACCCCCACCAGCCACAATCCACTTTTTATTGTTTCCCGAACCATATTGTACTTTGCCTAAAATTATTATTGACTCTTTGTTATCAGCAGGGTAAAGTAAAAAACAAAACAAAACAAAACAAAAACCCACAATACTCTTTCCTCACAGACCTGCATGACCTAACTCTTCTCATACCTTCTCCATCCTTCTTTCCCCTTCCCTTCCTTCCTGCCTCCCTCCTCTCCTCCTCTACTGTTTCTTTCTTCCTTTATTTATTCATTCCAGACATATGTGTTGAGATCCTGCTACATGCTAGGCACTATATAGCCTCCGGAATACAATTGTGAGTAAAAAAAAGCAATGTTATGTTAGGCAAATAGACTAAGGCCAGTGGAGGGGGGTGGGGTTGTGATGGGAGATGTACTCCCACCAAATAATCATGACTTAAATGTTAAATTAAAGCCATGACATGTGGCCACAAAGCTGCATATTGTGCAAAAAGAATATACAATGGGAGAATTTGGCCAAAACAAAAGGGATCTAAGCAGGAAGATTTTACAAGCTTTATTCTATAACATGGCGCGAAGTAGGTAGTTTTCATTTATTTAATTAAGGACCTACCAGAGGGAGGGAGAAGCTGGGCGGAGAGATCTCATAGAGATGGTGATAGTGACACCTGAACTGGGGTTGGAGAGCCTCACAAGGATGCCGAGATAACAGCAGATAAATTTGTCTTCTCTTTTTGTTTTTAAGGCCTTTTTTTAAAGGAAGATTTTTAAATTTATTTTATTTTTAGACAGAGGGGGAAGGGAGGGAGAAAAAGAAGGAGAGAAACATCAGTGTGTGGTTGCCCCTCACGCACCCCTTGCTGGGGACCTGGCCCGCAACTAAGGCACATTCCCTGACTGAGAATCAAACTGTTGACCTTTTGGTTCACAGACCAGTGCTCAACCCACTAAGCCACACCAGCCAGGGCTGTCTTCTCTTTTTTCACTGGAAGCCTGACAAGAGATTAATCAATTGCACTGATTTTTCCAAGGAATTGGTTTTTGGTTTCATTGATTTTTCTGTATTTTTTCCTTTATTTCAATTGTATTGATTCATGCTGTATTTTTTAAATTATTGTTTCCTTTCTTCTGCTTGCTATAACTTTTTTTTTTTTTAATTTTTAGAGAGTAGGGAAGGGAGGGAGAAAGAGAGGGAGAGAAACATCAATGTGTGGTTGCCTCTAGCATGACCCCGACTGGGGACCTGGCCTGCAACCCAGGCATGTGCTCTGACTGGGAGTCGAACTGGCAACACTTTGGTTTGCAGGCTGGCACTCAGTCCACTGAGTCACACCAACCAGGGCTGCTTGCTTTAGCTTTTATTTGTTCTTCTTTTCCTAGTTTCCTAGGTGGTATGATTAGATTATTAGTTTTAGATCTTTCTTCTTTTCCAATATATGGAGTTAATATTACAAAATTCCTTCTAACTGTTGGGGGAACTAGGGCTCTTTCACAGGATTGCAAGAAAAGCATTCCATGCACCCACTCACAGGAGATTGTGGTGTGGTAAGATTTATTCTGGTGGAATAGAAGGCTGCCCCTGTGTCCTGTCTCTGTCCATCCCACCGTGGAAAAAGTCCAACTGTGTTTTCAGCAAGGCCGAAACAAAGACCAGTAACCAGAGTTTGTTTCATAGTAAAGCTTAGTTCTTTGGAGCCCACAGGTGGCTGCTAAGATGTCTCAGTCCCCATCCAGGTAGCGTAGTGCTGTTCCTGGCTGAGCTGCTGAACCCAGGCTGCTGCCTGGGGCCCACATTTTGAGTCTGAACAGCTGCTGGGTTTGGGGCTGCTAGACCCACATGGTTACCATGGAGAGAATGTGTTAACAGATGGTGAGAGAAAGAGAGAGAGAGAGACAGAGCGCACTTCTTTGTTAAACTGGGTTATATTATCTCAGGCTTGGGGCCTAGGGGGGGATTTTTCAAAATAGCCAATCACCTTCCCAAGCTTTTGCGAACTTCTAATGGGCCCACCTCCTAGCCAATTGATCTCTTCCTCAGGTTAAACTGAAAGGCCTCTGTGGTGAAGCACCTCCCCCTTCATATGTGCTTACCCTCCCCCTCGCATATGCTAACCTCCCTGCCATAGTACGGGCAGGGAACCATACTATGGGAGATTAAAAAGCTGGTCCTTCCTCCCAGTATGGGAAAGGGAGGGCTGTTAACCCCTTGGTGGGGCAGTGCTGCAATCCCCTGGGGAGTGTGTGAACCTGTAACTTCCGGGTGAAACACACTTAAACAATGTCTGATTCCCCTTGTCTCCTTCCTTTATTAATAATAGCTAACTACCTATGGTAACATAAGCACTGGTTTTACTGTATTCCACAAATTTTGATGTTTTATTTGTATTATCTGTTTGATAATTTCCACATCTATATTCATATCTGAGTCTGGTTCTGCCGATTGCTGTGTCTCTTCAGGGAGTAGTTTTTCTTGACTCTTGCATGCCTCGTGATTTTTTTTTTTTTTTTTTTTTTTGTGGGGGAGCTAGACAGGTTGTTTCCAGTAATAGGAACTGAAGTAAATAGACCTTTGAGGCGAGGGTTTATATTAATCTGGCAGAGCTATTTAATGTTTGTTGTAATTATAGTTACCAGGGACTTTGAATTCCTTTAGTATCGTGTCTCCTCTCTTGACTTGGCCCTCTTTGTAATTCATCTTTGAGATTCAGTGTCTCTTTTGATCATAATCTACAGTAAGGTATGGGGAAGGGGGAGTGTCCCAGAATCTTCCAGTTAAGCGTCTGTCTCTTAGTGAGCCTGTGACTCAGGACTGACTCACAAATATTTCTCCAGTTGCACAGTCCACTCCAGCCTCTATATCGTCTACTGCCTCCCCTCCTTTCCATCTTCTTTTTCTTTTTTTGAAACCCTGACCCCTGCTGGGGTGTTTTTCCCCTTTGTTGAAACAAGAAATCTGGAGGGGGCTATAAAGGGGAAGAATCCTCTTCCCCAAGCTAGAATAAGACTCCAGCCAACTCCCCTTCTCCAGAAGAGGCTTTGTTATGGAGAGGGCTCTGGGAATACTTCACAGTGGTCACTCCCCTCCACTCCCTACCCTCCACAGGGCTCATTCGCAGATCTTATAATGACGGCCTCATGGGTTTCCTAGAGGAAAAGCCCATGCAAATATGGGAACCCCCTGATAACTCTTGTCCTATAGAGTTTTCATGCAGGTTCACACTCCTCCTCCAGCAATTCATCAAAATCACCATTTAAGTGTCCCTACTGGTTTATAGAAGCTGAACTGGGAAACCACCTCAACCTATTTACATTATCGATCTTCACCAAATCTCCAGAGTCAAGAACCTAGGACAGTTTTATAGTTTTATGGTCCCTTAAAATAAACTGGGCCAGGAAAACCTCAACTTTAAAGGCAAGATAAGTGATATGACATCAAACTCAACCAACTAAAAAACTACACATAAAAAATAAATGATAAACAACTTGTGGATTATATATTAAGCTTTGTGACTATGATGAGCCTATTGTTAGCACTGGTAGTTAGGTAATAACAAAAGGAGAAGGGAGCAAAACTGGCTAAACTTACTGAGGTAGGAAGCTACAGCGTTACACACCCCAGGGGACCTCTGAATTCTCCCCTGAATGGGTTTGATATTGTCCAGTTCAGTAGTGGGTTATCAGGAGGAGGAGCAAGGGAAATTCCTCTGCTAGGTACATGAGCAGTAGGAGCCAAGATGGCAGCCACAAAGGGGTGGTCTCCAGCCTGGGAAAAGAATAGGATTCGATAAAGGACACAGAACTCCAGAATATCTAGGAAATGGATTGCTTAGGGAGAGAGCTTGGCACATGCCTACAAAGGATTGGGGAAGAGACTGGCCAGTCTGAAAGCCTGAGATAATATAATCAAAGCTTAATGAAGTCCTCTGCCTCAGTAACATGCATTCATTCACCCATTCATTCTCCCATTCTCTCTCTGTAGTGGCCACATTAGCTGAGCATCTGCACAGGCCCAAGTACAGCTCCAAGTGTGAACCTAGGCACATAAATGCCATGCTAGCTGGGCATAGCTGGGAACAGAGACTAAGCAAGCTGGGTGAGGACAGAGACTGAATTGGACTAAGATTTGTCATGGACTGAAGAGATGGTACAGAATTTCTGGATCCTGGCCCTTCTCGGTTTGATGAAGACAAGGCTGGACTTCTTCCACAGTGGGGCAGACAGAGATGAGACACCAGGAACTTGGGGGCAGTCTTTTATTTCTATCCCTAATAAATCTTACCACTACACCTCATCCTTCCATGCACGGATCCGCAGATATGCTTTCCTTATGACTTTGTGGAAGGACTTCATTTTCACCAGTAACACGAGACAACTTCTAATAATGACTATGACTAGTAACAGACACTGCCCAAAATGCACCACTCTAAAAATGGGTAGATTATAAAATAACATAAAAAATAAATATAATAAAACAAATATAACATTTGTTATGATTTTAGATCACTTAAAAGTCATTTCTTATCATAACCGATAGAAAACAACAATATTCTTAGCCTGTCTACAGTGAAAATTAAAGAAATAAAAATTCATGGACTTTTTTGATAAATTAAGACTGGTGGGAAAACTATTGTTTTTATCATGGCAACTTTTTTTCCCAAGGAACTTATCATTCTCAGTGATCCAAACTGCTCTGTAATTAAGTGCTTCTTGGGTTTAGTTTCTTTATCTGAATCTAAAAGTGGTCGTTGAGCTCTAAGTCTCTATCTAGGGCTAACCGGTTAAATTAAAGATAACCAAGGCTCTTTAGTAATTAAAGTATGTGCAAATTAAAAAAGAATCATTAATAAAAAACGCTTAATCTGTGATGTCATCAGATTGACAGGTTGCTGGATTTGATTGGAAGGCTTTCCTTCAATGTGAAAATCTTCTTTTAATTTAGTTGTTCTAATTCTATTCACTAAACTTCCAGGGCCATTTTAGTTCATATTTTTCACCACATGATTCACAGAAAGCACATTTTCTAATTTTATAAAGTGGGAAATAAACTTTACTTACTTAGGCCCAAATATCTTTTTTAGAGCTAGCTTTCTATCAGGATTGTAGAAGTGCTGTCATTTACTATCTCTAGTCCCGACAGTTTATTACTATAATTTGTTTCAATATTATGAGTGGCCTTGCAGAAAGTTTGCATAATGTTATTTGTTACAAAAGGAGAATATTCATAAAATAGTAATCAAGTCAGCATTTGGGATAGTTATATTTTCAGGCCAGCAAAGCACTTTAAAAATAAATTTAATTTTGCTAGCAGGTACCGAAAGTGGTAGAAACCATTAGACTTTGATGTTTGAAAGATCTTAGTGGACCTTAGAAAGAGCACACTTTTCTGAATGTTCCCTGTCATTCTTCCCATATTTAAACTTAATGGCATTTTTATTATTGACCTGTTTCTTATAAATGCCTTTCATCCCCGCAATTTTCTTCCCTTTTTATTTTGTGTACAGTGTGAACTGCCCTTGGAATCACCCAAAATGTATATATATTTTTTACCCATTTGGATCTGGAAGTGTTACCATACAGGGACCAGCCCCGAGTAGCTCTACCTCAGGCTGGTCTATAGTATGGGGGTTCTTGACCTTGTGTGGAAAAGATTTCAAACACAGGCGCAGGTGATTTTGAGAGGACATTTATTAAAGCTGGGGACAGCTCCTACCCTGGGCTTAGGGTAGAAGAAGCAACAGGAGGGAGCGTAGGCAGCGCCTTGCTTTGGCTCCCCAGAAACATTGTAAGAAAGTAGTGAGCCCAGGCAGAGCTCGCTGGGAAGTCAGAGAAAAGGGGGCGCCGGAGATGGGGCCGAGAGTAAGCCTGGGTCAGGCAGCTGCTGTGTGCTGCTGCCCCGGCTGCAAGTCTCACGGGGACCCTTAGAGCTCAGAAGGAGACAAAAAGCTCATGCCCGGGAAGGGGCCTGGGCGCGCTCTAGGCAGGGGTGCCCAGCCCGCAGCCCGCGGGCCACATGAGGCCCAGGGTGGCTATGAATGCGGTTCAGTACAAAATCATAAATTTACTTAAAACCTTTTTTTTTTTTGCTCATCAGTTTTTGTTACTGTTTGTGTATTTAATCTGTGGCCCAAGGCAGCTCTGCCAATGTGGCCTGGAGACGCCAAAAGATTGGACACCCCTGAGCCCAACCCGAGTCTTTGTCCTGAGGGCTTTTTATCTTTTTTAACCTGGGGGGGTGAGAATTTTAGGAGAGGATTTCAGCAGAATATTTATCAGCTTTCCTGGTGCAGTTTGAATATGCTTAATGCATCCAAACGAGCATGTAAAAGGATTTGGGATTATTCTTTGGTCTGCTATATTGTTTTGCTTTTATCAGGGTCAGTCTAACTCTTAATGGGGTTTTTGTTATTTATTCCCTTGATTTCACCTGTCCTTGTGTGTCGCTGGTACAAATGGCATTAATTGGATCTCTGTTCTCTATATCCGAGACCAGGGTGATTTAAGCTATGTATTCTATGGTTAGGGAGGAGAGGTATGAACTACTTGTTCTCTAGGGTCCTTGGCCGGGGAATATAAGGTCTTACAATTTGCCAGCTGGCTGCAAGGCATTCAAATTGTTTAGCCTTGTTTAATTGTCCTGTCTCAGTTTCCTGATTCCACTTGCCCGGGAATTCTCCTGGTTTTAATTGTCCTGTCACAGAAGGATGTGGTACACCTGTAAGGTAAGTTTACCCTGCTATTGGCATCATACTGCTTATCATACTATTGGTATGAAAAAAGTACACTTACAAATTATTATGACACACATTATTATTAATACAACAATCAAGATAATCTTATGAAGAAAGAACTTATAAAACTCAACACCAAAAAAACAATCCAGTTAAAAACTGGGCAAAGGACCTGTGTAGACACTTCTCAAAGGAGGACATACAGATGGCCAGTAGATGTATGAAAAGATGCTTAGTGTCACTAATATCAGAGAGATACAAATTAAAACCACAATGAGATACTACCTTACACCTGTCAGAATGGCTTTCATCAATAAATCAACAAACAACAAGTGTTGGTGAAGATGTGGAGAAAGGGGAACCATTTTGAACTGTTGGTGGGAATGCAGATTGGTATAGCCACTGTGGAAAGCAGTATGGAGTTACCTCAAAAAATTAAAAATGGAACTGCCTTATGACTCAGTGAGTCTATTCCTGGGAATATATCTGAAGAAATCTGAAACACTAATTCAAAAGAATATATGCACCCCTATGTTTATTGCAGCATTATTTATAATTGCCAAGATTTTAAAGCAGCCCAAGTATTCATCATCAGTAGATGAGTAGATAAAAAAGCTGGGGTACATTTACACAATGGAATGCTACTCAGCAGTAAAAAAAAGAAGGAAGTCTTACCTTTTGCAATAGCATGGATAGACCTGGAGAGTATTATGCTAAGTGAGATAAGCTGGTCAGAGAAAGACAAATGCCAAATGATCTCACTTAGGTATGGAACCTAATGAACAAAGTAAACTGATAAACAAAATAGAAACAGACTCATGGATACAAAGAACACACTGACAGCTGTCAGAGGAGAGGAGGTAGGGGGCTGGGTAAAAAAGGTGAAGGGATTAAGAAAAAAATCATTAAAACTAGACAACAGTATGACGATTACCAGAGGGAAAGGGGATGGGAGGAAGTAGAAGAGTGTAAAGGGGAGATAAATGGTGATGGAAGGAGACTTGACTTGGGGTGGTGAACACACAATGCAATATACAGATGATGTATTGTAGAATCGTACCCCAGAAATCTATGTAGTTTTACTAACCCATAGCGCCCCAATAAACTCAATTAACAATTATGACATAAAAACAAGTCTTGTAAGAGTTTATTGGAACCAAACTGATAACAGCGCCCAGAAACAATCTCAATGGATTGAGAAATTGTTCTGAACAATGGCCATCTTACAGCTTATTTCATACATTTGAATAAAGAGTGAGACATAAGGAGGGTTACATGAAATTGACTTGTAGCAGGTTAGGGTGGTAGGAGAAGCAAAGCTGGGAAATCTGAGATTGGATACAGAGTCAAGTGAAGAGGCACATGCTTCTTTTACAGGGGTGGGTACAGGCCAGTTAACATTTATAGCACACAAAGTTGGTATGTGGGGAACAAGATAACAATGAGAGGTTCTGTGGTTTCCTGCTCTGGTGGAAGATTGTGCCCTGGGGGGTCTGAAAAAGGTTACTCTGATATTTCAAAAGTATGTGATCTTAGATGCAAAAAAGACAATAGACAGGCTCACCTAAACTTTTGACCTTTGTCAAAGAAGCTACAGGCCTAACACTTGACTACCTGTCATGCCTCACTTTTAATTAGGAATTTTTATGTTCAGACCATCTTCTGTGGTCATCCTCTGAACTTGTAAGGCTACCGCGCAGGCCTCTCTGAGTTTGTCAGGGTTAGTATGTGGCCCTTTTTCAGCTACACCTGTAAACTAACATTTCTCTTTAATAACGTGTTGCTATTTCAATAATTGCCAGACTGTTTTGCTCATACAGAGGTTATAAAATAAATTCAGATTTTATGAATAAAATAATTATGTACATTAAGTTTTATGCTTTATTTCAACCCATTTTGCATCTTGTAGTTTGAATTTGCTCCTATTTAATATGATTTGAGAAAGATCATCAATTAAAGAAGGTATGTCCTGGGGATAATCAGCCCAGCCTTCTGCTGTGACTAAGTTCCTTATTGTCACTGTCAGTATCCTGAGATACTTTCCCTCTTAAACTGACTTTCTCAAACACCACAACCACAGGGCTGTTGTGCACAGCAGACACTTATCAAAGACTTGTGATAAAAAAGAGATGGCAGAATAGTGCAGTATGTCTAAGCACTTGACTTGAACATTAGGCATCAATGATCCTTGGCCATCTCTTCACAGGAGATTGATTGCTGGTTATTTTTTTTCTTCAAAGGATTCAGTGTGTCACCATTTTAGTTGTGCCCCTTCAGCATTTCTCAGCATGTACGTGATTTCGTATTTATAATAGGATCGTAAATTCGTGGTCTGCTAATTTTAATGCCAGGGTCATCTTGAGTTCTTTTTTTCTTGATATGGGTTATCTTTTTTCACTTATCCATGTAACTTGTAACTTTGTTGTACGCATACCAATCTCAATGATACATTGCAATGATTTTAGATTATGTTGCCTTTCTTTATGTGGTATTGAGTTTTGTTTTGGCAGGCAGTTAATTGCTGGAAAATCCCTTCTGTTTCTGTAAAGTTTGGTTTAATTATTGGCTAGAGTAGATCTTAGTCATAAGGCATGGCCTTCTTCTAGGGCAGCAATTTTCAACCAGTGTGCCACAAGGATTTTTTTTTAGATGTTTTATTGTTTATGCTAATACAGATGTCCCATTTTTTCCTCTTTACTCCCTTCCACCCAGTCTGTCCCCCACTTCCATCATCAATCCCCTCACCTTTATCCACGTCCATGGGTTCTTCATGTATGTTCTTTGACTAATTCCTTCATCTTCTTTCAGTCAATCCCCTTCTCCCCTCTTATAGCTGTCAGTCTATTCCATGATCCCATGACTCTGATTCTATTTTGTTCATTAGTTTATTTTGTTCAAGAGATTCCTCTTAAAAGTGAGATCATACAATATTTTTCACCAACTGACTTATTTCACTTAGCATAATGCTCTCCAGTTCCATCCATGCTGTTGCAAAAGGCAGGAATTCCTTCTTTTTTCCTGCTGTGTAATATCGTGTAAAGGTACCACAGTTTTTTGATCCACTTATTACTGTTGGGCACTTAGGCTGTTTCCAGATCTTGGCTATTGTAAATAGTGCTGCTATGAACATAGGGATGCATAAGTTCTTGTAAATTGATGTTTTGTGATTCTTAGGGTATATTCCCAGCAGAATTGCTGGGTCATAGGGCAATTCCATTTTTAATTTTTTGGGGAAATGCCATACTGTTTTCCACAGTGGCTGCACCAGTCCACAGTCCCACCAACAGTGCACTAGGGTTCCCTTTTCTCCACGTCCTTGCCAGAACTTGTTGTTTGTTGATTTATTAATGATAGCCATTTTGGCAGATGTGAGGTGATATCTCATTGTGATTTTAATTGTATCTCTCTGATAGCTAGTGATGTTGAGCATCTTTCCATATGTCTACGGGCCATCTCTATGCTTTCCTTGGACAAGTGTCTACTCAGGCCCTTTGCCCATTTTTTAATTGGATTGTTTGTCTTCCTGGTGTTGAGTCATATGAGTTCTTTATATATTTTGGAGATTAAACCCTTGTCCAGTGTATCATTGGCAAATAAGAAGAACAAAGGTGGAGGGATCACAATACCTGATATCAAAGTATACTACAAGGCCACTGTAATCAAAACAGCCTGATACTGACATAAGAACAGATACATAGATAAATGGAACAGAATAGAGAGCACAGAAATAAACCCATGTCTTTGTGATCAGTTAATATTTGACAAAGGGGCATGAGTATACAGTGGAGTAAAGACAGTCTCTTCAATAAATGGTATCAGGAGAACTGGACTGGTACATGCAAAAAAAATGAAACCAGACCACCAACTTACACCATACACCAGCATGAACTTAAAATGGATAAAAGACTTAAATGTAAGTTGAGATACCATAAAAATCCTAGTGGGAAACATAGGTAGTAAAATTTCAGGTATCTCACATTGCCATCTTTTTGCCAATATATCTCCTAGGGCAAGGGAACTAAAGGAAAAAAATGATCAAGTGGGACTACATCAAATTAAAAAGCTTCTGTATAGCCAAAGAAACCATCATCAAAGCGAAAAGGATTTTTAAAACATGTAATATCTGATCTTTAGTCAGGGGCACTGACTTCTTTTCCCTATGATTGTCCCCCAAAATTGACAACAGCCAACACAAAAATACCCATCTGGTGTAAATGAATCAAAATTAAACCGATTTTTTTGTCAGATCAGCAAAAAATATTTTTTTGGAGTGCCGCAGAATTTAGTATTTTTTGTGTGCCATGAGATGAAAAAAGTTGAAAATTGCTGCTATAGGTCACGATTTCTACTTCTAAGACATTTTTTCTGGAGCTTCAAATGAATGTTCAAGATACCCAGTTAGGTCCTTAACCCGGGCTAAATCAGAGCTGTAAGCCTCCCAGGTCCTCTGGACCCCTAGTAGCACTTCCTCTCTCAGCCCCAAAGCAGGCGATCTTTGCCCGGCTTCATGGCGAGCGGTCTTGCACATGTGCATTGTAGCTCTTGGTCACTGACCTGCAGAGAATACCCCAAAAATTTCTACCCTCCCTCCCACCCTGCACCTTTCTTCCCTTTTCTCAGGTACTGCCATATAAATTGCTAATATTTCAACAACCCAAATATTCGATCTTTTTCCTCCAGTCAGTAAAAACACTGGTCCATAGCAGAAAAGTGTCACGAGTCAAATAAACCAAACCAAAACAAAACAAGAAACAGGGTAACGTATTTTGGGTATCATATTTTGGATTTTCCTTTTTTCAAGAATCATGTTTCTGAGCTGCCTAATGTTTAAGGACAAAAAACAGTTACTTCATACATTTTTCCAGTTTTTCTGTTATTTTTATTAAAAGGACAATTCTAATACCAGTTAACTTGGCATGGCCAGAAGTGTACGTGTTCAGATTCTTAGATTACTATACTCATAGTGTGGATAAAATTTACATACTGAAGTTTTCATTTTACATAATGCAAACATTTCTCATATTGTTATAAATTCTCAAACTATGTTTAGTCATTACCTAATATTAATCCAACATATATATAATTTTCTTAATTAGTTCACTATTTTTCAACAACTATGTTGCTTCCAAACGTACTATTATAAATAATGATATCATGAAAATTATTAGCTTTAGTTACATTTATTTATTAGAATTCCAGAACTGAAGTTACGAACTTATATGGAATGTATATTTAAAGATTCCTGATATATTTCTACTAAACCCTCTAAAAAAAATAGCGTGATGGTTTAAAAATATGTGCACAAAGTCTTTGACATTTTCCCTTGATTGTTGGCTAGACTTACTGACTTGCTTCTAATGAACATCATATTATGGCATGGCATTAGCTTCACAGCTATAATACTATTAATTAAATCCTGTCTCTTAACATGCAAATAGCTTTTTTGATAAACACATTTGCAGCTAGGTTCTCTTGGTGTCCCTAGGAGTTTCTCCCCCTAGGAGTATTTTAGGCAACTTTGGGAGTCTCCAAGGCTGTTTGTTATTCATGCTACATTTTAAGATCAACAAGGGCACTGCTAAGTTATTGCTGCTTTCTTGGAAATTACATGACTTGGAATCATTTTCTTTCCAAGCAATACACTGAAGGTATAAATATGAAATCTTGTTTTATCTGGCACTTTTAAGATACCAAGAAAAATTTAAATCGTACTTTTGTTTTCCAAAGGAATTAGCCTGATATTGTAGTACCATCTTGATGATGACTAAAATTAGAGACTAATTTTCTTATTTATTTTTCTTGACAGGCGCAGAATTTAGTCATTCCAAACAATTTCTAAGTGTCAAGTTGTCAAAGTATAATTATACATAAACAGATTCAGTCAATGTAAAGAAATTCTATAGGTTTATATTGGCCATGAACTTTAATCAGAAGCCTTTAAAAGCAACAGTAAGACAAATGGCTGACATTTACTGATTGCTAGTCTGTACACCTTATTTTACATTTGTATTTTATTCTTACAACACCCCCTAGAGGCAAATGCTGTTTTCCTTATTCTTTGAGGAACTTGAACTCCAACAGTCTGAGGTGCCAAGAAGACACACACAGTAAATGAGGAAGGGGAACTTTATTCCAGGTCTTGCAACCAAAAGCTGTGCACCTCATCCACCACGCAGACACCCACTCAGATATAGTCCACGAATGATACGCTTTATCAAATGTGGGTTTTTAAGCGTGTGCTTATCTTTTTCAGTAATGCGCAATGTTTGTGATCTCTTCCTATAGTGATCTCATCCACTAATATTTTAATTCTTTGAGAAACTTAAACAGCCTTTTCTTTTTTTAAGATTTTATCTATTTGTTTTTAGACAGAGAGGAAGGGAAGGAGAGAGAAACGTCAATGTGTGGTCTCCTGTCTCATGCCCCACACTGGGGACCCGGCCCGCAACCCAGGTATGCGCCCTGACTGGGAATCCAACTGGTGACCCTTTCGTTCACTAGCCAGTGCTCAATCCACTGAGCTACACCAGCAAAGGCTAACCAATCTTTCAATGTGGCAACAATAGAAGCTTATCATCCTGTTCTAACTGGACACCATTGCCCGTGAGAGCTCTCTTTTCGCATGAAATAGTTCAGCTGTATATTTCACCTGAGGAGCCAGGCAGGATCAATAAAGTCATAATTCTTTTTCAAGTCATTCTTATTACCTAACTTAAATTCTGCCTCTAAACAGGACTGGGAAAACATTTTGTTTTTCTCAGTTCGATTTCTTTCTAACTCTCAAGGTTTGGCTCTTCTTCCTGTTGGGCACAATATCTTGAGTTGAAAATGTTTCAGGGAGAAAATAAGAGTTCTAAACATAGGATGCCAGAATCCCTAGTTTCCTCCAAGTGGCTCTACGATGCACCTATTGCATTTAATAAACTTTCCAAATATTTTTATGCCTCATAGGCTCCTTTTTATTTTCAGTCAACTAAGCTTAGGCAACTCTGCTTTGTATATTTGATTTTTATTTAAATAGATACAATTTCTTTAATCTAGTAATAAGCTTTAAACTTACTTTATCTTTTCCTGTGAATGATGTTTTTCCTAACCTGGGCAAATAACAAAAGAAATCTTGAAATTTTATATGGAAGTCTGGAGGTCGCTGATACCTGTATTCAATAACAATATCTCAAGGAAATGACCCTGAAGCCTCTATAGAAATGGAATTCTAGAAATCCAGCAAAGGCTATGCTTTCTCTGGGAACTAAAAGAATTATGTCTTCATTAATATTCTAATATTAGTGTCAGTAGGCATGTTTTTAAAAATTCATTAATGCTTTTAGATCATCATAATTTTTTAATGTAGGTCTGATATACTTCATTATTTCCACAATGAAAGAAAGCTATATCCAAGTTGAAGTCTGTATTGTATTTTATTTTTGCTATTTAGTGCAAAACAAAGATTTAGGAATCTTTTCTGATGACACACAGGGAAATGTCACTAACTGCTAAGTTACAGTCTAATGACAAATAGAAACAGTCTAAATTTTTGAGTGATCTCTGTGGCCTGTGCCGAATTTGTTGTTCATCAGAAACCCCTGCAGTGATATGCCTCTCTTTAGTGGTTGCAAGTAGGTTTTAGTCCTGTTTTTTTTTAAGCAGTTGGGTCATTTTTTTAAGCACAGTAGCTGCATTTATTGCTGTATGTTAAAGTCACTATATTGAACCGGTCTATGCAAAACTAATAATCACACTGAAATATATAGTTTCTGCCATTTTTATTTTATAGTATGTTCTGCCTCCATCAACATATAAACAATTTTTAAATAAACGTAAATGTTTTTCTCTATAGTTTATTTCATAGTTTTAGTTTGAGTATATATGAAATGATTGTATTATATTTTCTCCAAAAACGCCCTCCCTAACTCTGCTGTGCCAAATCCTCCTTTCCAAGTTCTCAATACACCATGCACAGACTCTGCACCAACTTTAGCTGTTCAACTTAGTCATAGCGCTCAGTCCTGGGTCTTCTCTCCTGGCCAAACACACCACACCGAGGGCTTGTGGCTGGAGGGTTTCCTTCCCTCCCACCCTCCCCTCCCAGACTTGGCTGCCCAAGGCAGGGACAGGAGGGAGCAGGTGCTCATCTTACCCAGCCAGCCCAAAGCTGGAGGGAGGCTGGAAGGTGGTCCTGCTCTCACTCAGCTCTCTGATGTTTCTAGGGCTCTACTGATGTGATGCCTTCAAATTTATCCACTTCTCCTACATGCATTAATAAAAGCAACATTTCTTTTTAAATAAATCTTAAATTATTTCAAAATATGGGAGTTAATTAGGCCACTGTTTCCCAAAAAAATAAACCACTGAGAGCAGGCTATAGCTCTAAATTTCAAGGAAAGCAGCATAATGCTCCAGAGAAAATGCCTCTAATAGAAACTAGTACAATGTGTTGTTGAGCTTTATAAAAGAAAATTTAAGCAATGTGAGTAGAATTCTTGATAGAGCACATTGATCATAAGGTCATTGTAGACCAAATGTGTGTGGAACAAACAGAACACCAGTAAATGCCATTAACATTGTGGATTCTCTCGCTCTGATGTTAATTTGTGTATTTACTGGATATAATCTCATGGTTGAGAAACTTCAATCAAGAGGAAAATCCAAATTAAGAATGTTAGATGACATTTACAATGGTTCACAAGATTATAAAAGAGAGACTGATAAACATGTTTATTTGCATGTTGCTTATAGTTTTTCTTAACAGAATAGCAATGTATGCCTTCAAGAAATTATATGCGATAACAAAGAACACTACCACAATATGAGGAGATGGTAAATGATGAACGTTCAGCTGAAGAACCTTGCAGGAAGAGCTTACAGTATGATTATGTAACACCACCTTCTGAGATGTTACAATGAAAAAGGAGTCATTGAATTGCAATACAAATTTGCCTGTGTAACTCATTTGCCATAAAGTCACACTTAACAGGCATACGTAAAAAATTTCTCTTTGCACGGAGGTTTATTGTTGATACATGAGAAGTTGTAGGTAAAGGCTATTGAGTGGCCTTGAACGTGAGAGGCACTAGCATTGCTGTTCATTTGATTTGTGATTTGACTGGTATAGCAGTCACAGGATGCCCACAAGAGGTCTCGATCCCTCACTCAAAAAGAGTAAGGTTGAGAATGCCATTTAAGAGAAGTGATGAAGAAATCAAATCAATCATATAGGGAAAGACGGGAAAAAGAATGGGCTGGAGCCTGATCAGCCAGCTTCAACTGTAAGAAAACCTTGAGCAGACAAGTTATTATTGATTAGGATAACAGAACAGAAAGAGGAGAGCATCAGGCAGCCAATATTTGTGGAGCTGTTGTATTGTCTATGGACTGCCTAATATTGGATCTATTTTATATGAGAATACCTGTAAGCCACTTTTTTGGAGTTTTTCTGTAGTATATAACCTAACCTAATACAGACCGATACGCACCAATGTAATTTAGGACTTATGAGGATGGCAGTGGGAACAGAAGAGTGTACCAGTTAGCTTCTGTTCTCATGAAATATTCTATAAAATGGGAGACATAGACAATTTAATAAATAACAATAGAATGTGAATTTGTTATAATAAGGGAATTTTCTCAGAATTCCGAATACATGGAACAGGATAAGCAAAGATCTCCCAAAGAAAAATGTGATGGGTGTGTGCATTACAATACAGGTTGGGGTAAAAACAAGTTTACAGTTGTGAGGGTAAAAAACACAGTTTATCCTTATATTATTACTTATTATTGTATTGTTTATTTGTATTACAACTGTAAACCTACTTTTGCCCTGCCCCGTATTTAAGAACCAGGAGACTACATCCTTAATACTTTCTGCTGGTAATCACATATGAGGACAAGGTTCAGGACTGACGACAGGTGCGAAAAGCGGTTTTATTTTCTGTCCTCTGCAATGAATTTGTGTTGATCTGTCTTTCTCCATCCCGCACTCTCTCTTCAGGCTGTACTTTTACCTGTAGCTGATGCTTGAAATTATACACCATCGTGGATCAGAGCATAGACCGCTGTCCCTAGAAGGCGGCCTTGTGGAAACATGCTCTAAACAAAACTGCAGAGCTACGATATTACAGGCCAGAGCATCTGTGACATGCCTTCCTGGTGGGCTTTCTTTCAAAATGCCCTGAAGTTAACTTTCCTGAGCAAATATGGACAAATGTGCTTCTTAAGTAGAGGACTCCTTTGTGGTCCAAGTGTGTTATTTAGCTTAGAACCTGTACTTACTCAGTGTTTCAAGAAAGGCTAAATCTGGTTCAAGAAAGTATAATGCTGGAGTAAAAGAAAAAGATCTTAAGAGGTCTTTTCAGAACAAACTACTATGTCCCTAAAGTTATTTTAGGAACAAAATATTTTCTGGAGCTCTGAGGTGACTAAGGAGATGGAGTCTTGTTTTCTAGGAAAATGTGCGATGGTGTAATAGAACTATTTCTTAATGAGACATCTTATGTTTTAGTTTCTAATATAATTAATGATTTTACTGCATTCCATAATTATGGAGTTAGCAGGGGAAATGTTCTCTTTATTTGAAGTATTAGGGGACATTAGGAGAGAACCACGTCCCCTATTTCAGAGCAGCAGAGGACAGCAGAACCCCTAATTGCGTAGGGAGCTGTGCACTGGGCAATGTGATAAATAACTTAAGACCGATTGGTTAACTGTGCAGAAATGAAGTTAGCTGTGCCGGGAGACACATTGTCAATTGCCAGCAAAGTACTAGGTTTTTCAAAACCACTGGCAACAATTTACAGAAAAGATTTGGTCAGTTACTGTGCACTTGTGACATTTTCTTGATTTAAGATGCCAATCTAGAAAGCTGTAAACTGACAACCGGAGCCTGGAACGAGGCAATGCCATTTATGAAGAGCTGCTTTTACCTGAGGATGTCTGCATTTCTGCCCCAGGAGGCCCCTGAGTGTATGCCTCCTTCTGGGACTGAATGCACGTATGCAAATGAGCACTGTCAGAGAAGAGTGATGCACCTTCTCTGGGAGCCATCACACCTTTGCATTACTCAGTGCTCTAGCGCCCTTGTCCATGAGAAAGCATGGTGACGGCCTGTATATTTTAGAGCTGATGGTATTTCAAAGAAAACACTATAAATACATTTCATTTATTCCTAAACCAACCTGATTGATATAATTGCTTTCATCTTGCACCAGAATCCTTATCTTTTTAGTTGCTTTTCAAAAGAATATGGCATAAGCATTGTAGAAAATCACCTTTGGATACCAAAGTAATAATTGCTGCAGGAAAGACCCACTGATGAATGATAAAATAAATGGGCAAAACTTTAAGGAGAAACAGGTTGTCCGCATAGCCTCGAAGTACTGACCCCCAAATATTTACTAATTACTCTGTTGGTGTTAACTTTCATCTATAAACTATTTTGTATTCCCCTTCCTTCCAGGAGGTAAAACTTTATTTTCCTTCCTTTCAATATGGGTTGTACTTCATGAATGACTTACAAAAAAAAGCATGAAAAGAGGAAAATGATAAGTCTTCGGTGGAGAACACTGCCAGATACCACATAACCCTATAACCCAGGTTAGCATCACTACGGATAAGCCACGTTGGCTTTACGTACCCTGATATGGTTGCCCTGATACAATGTGAAACACAGGACACTTTGCTTCTGTGATAGCCTTCCTAAAAATTCATTTTCTAACCTAATTATGAAGAAGCATCAGAATATCCCATTCTGAAAAGGAGGAGGTTCCACAAAATATTTACTCAGTGTTCTTCAAAAGTCTCTATGCCAAGTACGTAAAAATTAAATGAAAATTAAAAGTCTGTCACAGACTGATGTGACTAAGTTGCCTAAATGAAGCTTGATGTCATTGGTTGGATCCTGGAACAACAACGAAAACAATTAAAAAGGCATTAGTGAAAAAATAGTAAAATGCAAATAAAGTAGTTAATAGAATTTTACCAATGTTAATTTTTTAGTTTTGATAAAAGTACCATGATTATGAAAGTTATGAATATTAGTAGAAGCTATATAGGAATCTTCCCTATCAGCTTGAAAATTTGCATATACTAAAACTATTTCAAAATAACAAGTAAAAATAAAGAAAATTTTACAGAAGAAATGATCAATGGATGCTTTAAGTTACATTGTATTGCCCTAAAAAATATGCTGAACTCCTAACCCGTAGTACTTCGGAATGTGACCTTTTTCGGAAATAGGGTCCTTGCAGGTGTAACTAGGCAAGGTGAAGTGTGACTGGTATCCTTTCAAGAAATGACACGCAAGAGGTTCAGAAGAGAGTGCTTCAGCTGTAAACCAAGGAACATAAAGGATTGTTGGTCTCTGCCAGAAGATAAGAAGAAAGTTTCTCCCCTTCAGGTTTCAGAGTGAGCATAGCTCTGCAGACACCTGGATTTTGAACTTGTTGGCCTCCAGAATTATGCAACTGTTTTCTGTTCTGTTAAACCATGAAGTCTGTAATACTCTGTTACATTAGTAAGCTAATATAACTGAGGACTACAATAAACTTCTATACATGTTTTTGATTAGTATGAGCTATTTAGATATATTTTTAATCAGTATTAAAGTTAGAAACAAAAAATGTTTTTCCTTGAATTTTTAAAAAATGCTATATTTCCAATAAAAATTGTAAACCCCAAGATATCCTGAAGGATGATTGCTTCTTAAAAAGTATTTATGGGACAAGAATTCTATCTATAGTTCATGTGCAATGAGGGTACATTCTGTGTTCGATTGTTCCTCTGTGCTTTAGAAAAAATAAATTTAGCATATATTTCTGAATTTATTTTCATGTGAATTTACATTAACTTATTAATTCTTTAATATTCCCAGGTTTAAACCTTGCAAGCCAGGGGTTTTATTGTAATTCCTACACTGAAGTTACATGTACCAATAGTCACCAGTTAAAATTAAAGTTGATGTTTAGTTTTATATGTAAGTACAGGCAACATATCCTTTTTGTTTAGCAATAAAATATATCTTCTTATCTGAAGGGTGATACTTAGAGCTGTCTTATACAGTTTAATGTCAATGCTGATGATTTATTTAAAAATTATTTTCCTGTAAATTTTTTATCAAATGGAAAAGAAAAGGCTGTTTAATAAATAACTTTTTTATCTTCGAACTCAATTTTCTAGAGTAGAATATAAAATGGTAGATTTGATGGTAGAAATCAAACACAAGTGGTTTATGAATAGAAAGGATTATTAGACCACTATCCTGACTTCGCTCAGGATTTTTTTTTTTTTTTGCTATTGCAAAAAGACACAACTATTTGATTAAAACAAGTCATCAGAATAAATCCAAGATGGCAGCATACTTGGTAGATGTTAACATTTGCCTCCTCCCAGCACCAAACCAGAATCACAACTAATTCAGGAATCAACCTGAATTATCATCTTGAGACTAGCTGAAGAACAGTCTATAACCAGGGATTTACAAAAGAAGCCACATTGGGACTGGTAGGAAGGACAGAGACTCAAAAAGGGCTGGCCCCACTCCCAGAGGCAGCAGCTGTGAGTCCAGAGGGACATGTCAACTGCAAAGGTTCCCACTGAGGAGTTGCACTCCCTGGCCTGGAGCTCCAGAGCCAGAAAGAGGCACCCACCTAACATCTGGCTGCGAAAATTACCAGGAGTTCTGCCTGCCAGAAAGACAGAAGTCTGCTAGAGACACAGGAGCACTATGAAAGGGCCAATACACAGAACCTTGTCCGCAGCCACTCACCCTGGGCCCCAGCAGAGGAAAGGCTGAGCAGACTGGACTTGTGTGAGGAGAGACTCTGGGCTCTGGGGAAAGAATTGAAGGGACAACTGCCAGGACTCTGTGCTTAGTCCCTCTCCCATACCACAAACACCACCTTTCTTGGGTCAAGCACTCCCCTCCACACTACCTCAGCCTGGGGGGATGCAATAGCCCCACTCTCTGACCCCCGCTCACCCAGTGGAGATTTCACCCTGCTGGGGAGTCGGTTGCCTGGGCCTGGATGTAGGAGCCTGCGCAGAATCAGGAGGCGTCAGTGACTGAGTGGTGTGGTTTTGGGGCGGCAGTCTTTTCCGCTTTCCCATGAACCTGTCTGCACCTTCCCCTCACAGGAGATCCACTAGGCCCATCCTCTGGTCTCCTGTAAGCCTCAACCCCCAGATCCTGCTGGCCCTGCCCTGCCAAGGTCTGGGCAGGATCTGGGACAGACTGAGTTGTGTGGCTCTAGGACAAGGGCCATTTCCCCACCCCAGGTCTGACTGGTACAGAGCCCTCCCATCATGTAGTCAAATCTTGCTCTGTTTGGGCCTGATAAACACTTTTGGCCTCGCCCTTACTACTCTCTGGGACTTACTCCACCACAAAGGTCTGTAGGCCCCCAGAAGGTAGTGGCTAGAGGTGGTAAGCACTGGGATATTTGCTGAGTGGCATCAGCCTTGGCATTGGCAAGGAGTTAGAACCTGTATCGGTCTGGTGAACACCACTCACCCCTACCTGGTGACTCACTGAGAGTTTATCTCATGCAACTCAAGTACCTCCAGAGGATCTTTTAGTGATTGAACCTACAGATAGCTGGCAGACAGGGGCAGGTATTGGTAAATTTTGAGGTGACTTGGGACTTTTGCTGCCTCTGGGTACAGTGCTGGTAAAAACCAGCTTTGGTGCACAGCTTGGTCCTTCTCACACACACCCAGGCACAGCAGAGGCAGTCACCAAGTGTGGATCACTTTGTACCTCCAAACAGTTTGCCCAGGGCCAGTCACAGGCAGCATCTGAGACTGGTCAACACCAGAGTCCCTCCAAAAAGGTCCCAGAATCAACACATCCAGTGGCCAACTGCAGACATCAGAGCAGGATCTAATTAGCTTCACAAGCTGCCTATCCAAAGGCAGAGTTCAGCAGGCACTGGACTCTGCTGAGGTGAATTCTGCTTCGTGTGGTCAGCACCTGCACAGCAGCTTGCAGAATGTAGCTGTGGTTGAGCCTCAAAGTCTGCCAGCCTGGAAGTCGAGCCTACCCCCCGCCCCCACACACAAATGGAACAATAGAAATTAAGACTCAGTTATAACAGGAGTGTCCACATAACCCACACAAGGGACATTCCCAGAGCACCCAGCTCAGGTGATCACAGAGACTGTGCCATAAGTCCCACAGGACACCTATGCATAAGGTAACCCTATCAAAACTGGAAGTCATAACAGATATACCTAATACATAGAAAAAAATCACAAAAGGCAGCCAAAATGGGAAGACAAAGAAATCAAGAGCTTGTTCTTTGAAAAGATAAACAAGATTGACAAACCTTTAACCAGACTCATCAAGAAAAAGAGAGAGGACCCAAATAAATAAAATAAAAGATGAAAGAGGGGAAGAAACAACTGACTCCACAGAAATACAAGGGATTGTAAAAATATATATATTATGAGCAACTATATGCCAACAAATTAAACAATCTGGATGAAATAGATAAAATTCTGGAAACACACAGTCTTCCAAAACTGGATCAGGAAAAATCAGAAAACCTGAATAGATAAATTACAACTAGTGATATTGAAGAAGTAATAAAAAAAGACTCCCAGCAACCAAAAGTCTTGAACCAGATCGCTTCACAGGTAAATTTGACCAAACATTTAAAAATAAAAAACTAACATGTATCTTTCTCAAAGTATTTCACAACATTCAAGAGAAGAGAAGACTCCCAAGCTCATTTTATGAATCCAGCCTTATCCTAATTCCAAAACCAGATAAAGATACTCTAAAAAAGGAAAATTATGGGCCAATATCCATGATGAATGTAGATGCTAAAACCTTCATCAAAATATTAGCAGACAGGATCCAGGAATACATTACAAAGATTATATACCGTGTTCAAGTGCGAGTTATTCTGGAGATTCAGGGTTAGTACAATATCTGCAAATCAATAAATGTGGTACAACACATAAACAAAATGAAAAATAAAAATTACATAATCATATCAATAGATGAAGAAAAAGCATTTGATAAATCCCATTTGATTAAAACTCTCAGCAAAATGGAAATAGAAGGAACATACCTCATTGTAAAAAAGGCCAAACCCACAGCTAACATTGTAGTCAAAACTAAAAGCCCTTCCCTTAAGATTTGGAACAAGACAGGGATGTCTGCTTTCACCACTCTTACTCAACATAGTACTGGAAGTCCTAACCACAGCCATCAGATAAGAGGAAGAAATAAAAATTACCCGAATTGGAAAGGAAGAAGTAAAACTGTCACTATTTGCAGATGACATGATACTCTATATAGAGAACCTGAAAGACTCCACTGAAAAAACTGCTAGAACTGATGAATGAATTCAGTAAAGTAGCAGGATACAAAATCAATATCCAAAAATTAGTTAATTTTTATATACCAATAATAAATTATCAGAAAGAAAATAATCCCATTTACAATTATATCAAAAAATAAAATACCTAGGGATGAATTTAACTAATATTGTAAAAGACCTGTACTGAGAAAATTATGACACTGAATAAATTGAAAAAGATACAAATAAGTGGAAGCACATACCATGTTCATGGATAAGAATAATTGACATCATTAAAATGTTCATATATCTAAAGCAATCTATAGATTCAATGCAGTTACTATCATGACACCCATGGTGCACTTCACAACTAGAACAGATATTCCAAAAGTTTATATGGAACCACAAAAGGCCCTGTATAGCCACAGTAATCTTGAGGAAAAAAGAACAAAGTTGAAGGAATCAGGCTGTCTGATATGAAACTATACAACCAGGCCATAATAATCAAAACAGCATGGTACTGGCATAAAGACAGACCTATAGATCAATGTAACAGAATGGAAAGCCCAGAAATAAATCCATGCCATTATGGTCAATTAATATTTGAAAAAGAAGGCAAAACAAAATAATGGGGTAAAGATAACCTATTCAATAAATGATGGGAAAATTGGACAGATACATGCAAAAAAATGAAATTAGACCCCCTTCTTACAGCAGACACAACAGTAAACTCAAAATGGATAAAAGACTTAAATGTAAGACTCAAAACTATAACAATTCTATAAGAAATCATAGACAGTAAGATCTTGGATATTTCTCTTAAAACTATTTTTTTCTGATACATCTCAGGCAAGGGAAACTAAATAAATAAATAAACAAACAAACAAACAAACAAATGGGACTACATTGAATTAAAAAGTTTGCACAGTAAAGAAAGCTATCAACAAAATGAAAAGGCAACCCACTGATACATCTTTTAAGGTGTTAATATCCAAAATTTATAAAGAAATTAAAAACTTAACTCCAAAAAAACCAAACAATCCAATTAAAAAAATGGTCAAAGGAACTGAGTAGTCACTTCTCCAAAGAGGACATACAGATGGCCAATAGATATATGAAAGTGCTCAATGTCCTTAATCATCAGAGAAATGCAAATTTAAACCAGAGTGAGATACCATCTCACACCTGTCATGATGGTTATCATCAATAAATCAACAAACTCAAGTACTGGTGAGGATGTGGAGAAAAAAGAACCCTTGTGCACTGTTGGTGGAAATGCAGACTGATTCGACCACTCTGGACAGCAGCATAGTTACCTCAAAAAATTATAAAGGGAACTTCCCTATGATCCAGTGGTTCCACTTCTGGGAATATATCCAAAGAAACCCAAAACTCTTGTTTGAAAGAATATTTGCATCTCTATGTTCATTGCATATAGCCAAGATATGGAAACAGCCCAAGTGTCCCTCAGTAGATGAGTGGATAAAAAGCTGTAGTACATTACATAATGGAATACTACTCAGCCATAAAAAAGAAGGAAATCTTACCTTTTGTGATAGCATGGATGGTCCTGGAAAAACACTATGCTAACTGAAATAAGACAATCAGAGAAAAAGAAACACCATATGATTTCACTTATGAGGAATCTAATAAATAAAATAAGCTAACAAACAAAGTGGAAACAGACTCATAGATATAGAGAACAAACTGAAAGTTATTGGTTTGGTGGTTGAGTGGCTGTTTGAAAAAAGTGCAGGGGAGTAAGCCAAAGGAAAGAAAGAAAGAAAACTTCATAGACGCAGACAACAGTGTGGTGATTACCAGAAGGAAAGAGGGTTAGGGGAGGGAAAAGAGGGTAAAGAGATGATAAATGGTGACAGAAGGAAACAACTTAGGGTGGTGAACACACAATACAATATGCAGATGATATAGAACTGTACAGTTGAACAATATATAATTTTATTAACCAATGTCACCCCAATAATTCAACCAAATTTTTAAAAAATCATTGGAGTTGACATTACACTGTGCAAGATGAATTATACACCCAGGTCAGTGGGCAGACAAAACAAAAATACAGGATGCATATAAACGGGCCGGGGGTTTTTTTAAAAGCAAAGTAGACTTTTGCTTTAAAAGTCTACTTTTAAAACACTATCTTGAAGACTGTCCAATTCAGCTCTAAATTGTCTCAGCTGTCATTCTTATTTTTCCATGTGGGCCTTTATATCATGACAGATTTCAGGTTGTGTGTTACTAGCATACTCATGTTACATTAGATAAAAAAACTCAGCGTGGTTTTAGAATGACAATTGGAAATGTCATTCTATTTTTCAAAATAAACTTAATAATACCAATCATCTACAATGATAGCTAGCAAAGCTTAGATTTCCATTACCTCAAATCTTCTTAATCCTTAAAAGTAACAAATATATTTAAATTATTAGAAACAGAATGTATTCTAAAATTCTTTATACAAACTTAACTTTGATGAGTAATCGCTTAAATAATCTGCTTTCAAGAAGTATTTTTAGAGGGGCAATACTGGCATCTTTAGAGAGAGACTTCACATCTTTCATACCTAATTTCTGATCTTTTCAAACACACTCAAGCATCATTTTTCCTGTCTTGCCAGTGTGTGGACACTGATGTTGCTTTGCTCTAGTGCAGGTTGGTTCACTGTCTCTGACCAGCTGCCAGGTCTCTGAGAGCAAATTCAATGTCTCATTTGTCTGTATAATCCTGGGACACATGAAATGCTTGGCACAGAGAAGGCAACAAATAAAGTCACAATTACATCTTTAAATTATACATCAAATATGTAACTTAGTTACATAATCATGGCTATGGAAGCACAGAACACTAAAGAGACCAGCCCAGGGCCACTTTTAGAAAATGCTGGAAAGGCTGCTTATTCTTTTTAAGTACATTTTATTGATTAAGCTATTACAGTTGTCCCATTTTTTTCTTTCACATTATTCCCCTCTGTACTGCACCCCGCTTTCCACCCCCCTCCCCTCCCCTTAGTTCATGTCTATGGGTCATACATATACATTCTTTGGCTTCTCCATCTCCTACACTGTGCTTAACCTCCTCCTGTCTATTTTGTACCTACGATTTATGCTTCTTATTCCCTGTGCCTTTTCTCCTTTTTCACTCCCCAACCCCTCGCTGCTGCTAAGCCTCCATGTGATCTCCATTTCTGTGATTCTGTTCCTGTTCTAGTTTTTTGCTCAGTTTGTTTTTGTTTTTGTTTTTAGGTTCAGTTGTTGATAGCTGTGTTTGTTGTCATTTTACTGTTTGTAGTTTTGATCTTTTTCTTTTTCTTAGCTAAGTCCCTTTAACATTTCATATAATAAGGGTTTGGTGATGATGAACTCCTTTAACTTTACTTTATCTGGGAAACATTTTATCTGCCCTTCCATTCTAAATGATAGCTTTGCCAAATAGAGTAATCTTGGATGTAGGTGCTTCCTTTTCATGACTTTGAATACTTCTTTCCAGCCCCTTCTTGCCTCTAAGGTTTCTTTTGAGAAATCAGCTGAGAGTCTTATGGGAACTCCTTTGTAGATAACTGTTTGCTCTTCTCTTGCTGCTTTTGAGATTCTCTCCTTATCTTTAATCTTGGGTAATGTAATGATGATGTGCCCTGGTGTGTGCTTCTTTGGATCCAGCTTGGGTCCAACTTGTTTGGGACTCTGAGCTTCCTGGAGTTCCTGGACGTCTATTTCTTGGGGAAGATTGGGGAAGTTCTCCTTCATTATTTTTTCAAATAAGTTTTCAATTTCTTGCTCTGCCCCTTCTCCTTCTGCCACCCCTGTGATTTGGCTGTTGGAGCATTTGAAGTTGTCTGATAGGTTCCTAAGCCTCTCCTCATTTTTTTGAATTGTTTCTTCATTCTGTTCTGGTTGAATGTTTATTTCTTCCTTCTGCTCCAATCGTTGATTTGAGTCCTGGTTTCCTTCCCTTCACTGTTGGTTTCCTGTATATTTTTCTTTATTTCACTTTGCACAGCCTTCCCTTTTTCCTCCATACTGTGAACATACTCCACCAATTCTGTGAGCATCCAGATTACAAGTGTTTTGAGCTTTGCATCTGTTAGGTTGGCTATCTCTTCATCACTAAGTTCTATTTTTAGAACTTTGACCTGTTCTTTTGTTTGGGTCATATTTGTTTGTCTCTGGCATGCCTGTTATGTTGTAAGGGCAGAGCCTTAGGTATTCACCGGGGTGAGGCAACCCACATGGTGCATTGTGGTGCTGTATGTCAGGGAGGGACCGAGAGGGAACAGTGCTGCTTAGTGAGTTCTTGGCAATTTTCAGTCACTTCCCCAGCTACCCACAAGCAAATTGGGCCCTTCTGGTGCTGATTCCTGGGTGGGTGGGGTTGTGTACATTCTAGGACCCAGTGAGTCTCTCCAGCAAACTCTCCCCTGAGGCTAGGAGTTTCTCCCGCACCACAACTCCCTCTGACTTTTACAGCCAGAGGTTTTGAGACCACCAGCTATAGTCTTGCCCACCTGGCCCTCCAACTGCCATCTTGCCACATTCCCTCAGCCCTGGCTTTCCATTTCCGTCTCCACTCCTTCTACCAGTCTGGATGAATGTTTCTTCTTTAACTCCTTGGTTGTTGGACTTCCACACAGTTTGATTTTCTGGTAGTTCTGGTTATTTTTTGTTCTTAAATTTGTTGTTGTCCTTCTTTCGGTCGTAGGAGGAGGCAAAGTGTATCTACCTACACCTCCGTCTTGGCCAGAAGTTCAAAAGGCTGCTTATACTTTGCAACCAGGAATGTTTTCATCTGACGATCTTTCAGGTGATGCTTCTTTTTCTTAAAAACAAGCCATCATATAAATTTCTTAAAATGTGAATTTGTTTAGTAGTTTTTGCATTTTATATATATGTATATTTATACACATCTGTAGAGTACAATATATTATTAGTGTATTTTTTTCCTAATGAAGCCCTTATTATCAATGAACTCTTAACACTAGTGTCCCCCAAAATACATTGTGAAATGTTGATCCAGGGTTTAAAATAAAAAATAGCAATCTTCCCTTCCCATATATCAATGTAAATTTGAAAGTGCTTTACTCTTTTTAGTTCTGTGGGTTTGGAAACATATTCTGCTAGATTGAAAGGGAGCTTGAAGAGCAAAGTATCCACTAATACAATTTTGGTGCAAAATCTGTAATTATGAAATAGGAATTAAATGGCCCTGAAGGATTATGAAAGTGACAATAAATCCACACCTTATTGGAATGGAAATTTTACTCAAATTTAATTATAACACACACCTGTTGGGTTTTTCCAATGGGGTAGGGGGTGGAGAAATGTTCTGTCACATTCTGCAATGGAAACCAAGGACCTGAGGCAAAATGGCCCTCAGCTATAGAAGCAGAGCAGGGGGCTCCTAAAGGATTCCCAGGTGATATGCGTGGAGGTACCGAGTGCAGGGTGAGAGCACAGCTCCTCTAGCCTGCTACCCCTGACTCCAAACCTCACTCTGCTGCCTGCCACCTGGGTGGCTGAGCAAGTCATCCAACTTCGATGAGCTGTAGTGTCTGCTTCTGTAAAAGTTCGTTCAAACCTCACAGGGTTACCATGAGCATAATTTGAAGGACAAAGTTTATTACTTAGTAATCTTTGTTATTCTTATTTTAAATTAAAAATGAAATCGTTTTCAGGGATATACATTCCTATTCTTACTCTCTTTGACTTTTCTTGTATGTTTCTATTACCATCTCTATTTCTCACCTTTTTGGGGAAATAAATTCCCTAATCAGCACTATGCCTTCTCTCTTAGAAGTGTGACAGCATTTTGGTTGGTGTCCAGTAACTTCACAGACACTGACTGAATCCTGCAGGACCTTTTTCATACACTAGACTGCTCTCCTAACAGTGTGATTGACAAGCACTAGAGAAATACATTATTTGTACTTTTTTTTTTTGGCTCATTGATTTTCTAAATAAGAGGAAACTATGCCATGACATAAATTCTACTACAAAAGACTATAATTTTAAATTCACACAGTATAATGAAGTCTAAAGCACAGTTGAGGGATCAGACCTAGGCACAGAGATATTTAAAAAGTGGGAGGGAAGAGACTATGGGTGTAGGGGGTATAGGGCAGTAGGTTTGTTGATGGGAAGATTCAATGATTTTTTTTTCTGGTTGCTCTTATATTAAGACAGAACTACGCCTATCATACGAGGTAAGAAGTCCCTACATCTAATGAAATAGCCATAGTGATATAAAAGAGCAATTTGTTTAGTCATTTTGATACAGAGAGGTCTGATTAAGATAACTCAGATCGCCGGGAGAAGTAGGGCGGTGCCGTAGGAGGGGTTCGCTGAGAAAATTATAGACAGTCTAGGACGGGATTGGCTGTGAAGCTGACTGCCTCCAGAGCCAATGAAAATAACAAAAGAGGGCTGGCACCCTGCCTTAGAGAGAGCTCTCTGGCTCCCGAGCTGGCTCCGGCTCTTCTTCCCCGAGGATGCCTGGATGATGGCGCTGCGCCAGCCTGCATTTCCCAAGGGATGGTATTTTGTATGGGAAGGAACTCCGGGCACAGCCTCGGATCAGGCTGGCCTGGCACAGGGTGGCAGATTTATTCTTTTGGTGTCGTAGAGGGAACAGGCTCCGAAGCAGAATCCTGCCATTCTCCCAAAATTGTGTCATTTTTGTATATTATGTTGTTTTTAGTTTGTAAACTAACCCTATAGAAACAAGATAACTAAAAATGAACAGGGAAAAGATAGGAGAACTCAGGTGTTTAATTACTTAAGGCTTAATAACTTAAACCTTAATTGATAGGCTTATTACAGCTGTGACTTGATAGGCTTAAGTAACTGCTTTTGAATGAAGACTCCTTTCCTTTATCACCAAACCTTTTCCTCTGGAATTCTTGCCTAGAGGGTGGTGGCAGGCAGCAGAACCCCAGGTGCTATTTGGCAACAATTTTGCCAGGTATCCTCCATTCACCATTTCAGGCCTACTCCCTACATCTCTCCGCCCATAATCGTCCACCTCAAATTTTAAGAACAGGGAAGAGCCCACTTGTTCTCAGGCTTCCGGTTAGATTTGACCAATGGGGAACTGGCAATAGATCAAAGAGAAGATGCAGAGTGAGGGAGGATTTATTGTCCTGCCTAGGTCCTGTGAGTTCACCTCCCACTGGCTAAGTGTCCCCCAAATGTTACTTCTGCTCTCAGTCTGACCTTCTCTAAAGGACTCTCTCCTACTATATGTCAATTTCTCTCATATTGTGCAAGGGCGATATGTTCACTACCATTCCCTATTCCTGCCCTACCCTGTGTGGTTCACTACCCTTCCCCCTACCTTAGTAATTATTTCCTTTGTCAATGAAACATTTTCAACATATCTCAGTTTCAGTATCCCATCTATTTCCTCTTGACTGATACACATGTCAGTGTTTTATAACATTATCTTTATTAGGGAATACTGAGGTCTAGCAGTCTTCAAGTAGGACATGAAAATATTTTGTGTGTGTTTCCTTTTTTGGGATATGGCCATTCAGCAGCTAGATCCTTGTTAATGGCATCCCCACACAGGTTATTTCTCTGACTCTATATCAGTTACTAGGCATTTAGGTTTATGGCTTTTAGGGCCTTTGAAAGAGTAAATGAATCACAGTCAGGACTTTGGAAAGAGCAACTACTGTGGAAAATAGCACTGTCCATCATTACTAAAAGCAAAATAATGGCTGCATATTGACTTTAAATATTGATCCTTTTTTCTGAATGATTTTATGGTGTTTATTTAAAATAGTTTCCCAAAACTCACTATAAATTTTAAAGGTCTTCATTCTGCATTGTCAAGAGCACTTGGTCTGTTGGGATTTCCATTTTATACTTCTATTTGGGGACTGCAAATCATCATTAACTGAGACTTTAGATGTAAAGTTAAACTGAAATGATTTTCAATAACCACATTTCTCATCTAATCTAAAATTCACTTATATATACCCAATAAATTAACATTATTCTTTCCCAAGATATTATTGTTCTCTAAAGCTTTCCTTGTTTTATAATTAATTCTTGAAAATTATTAGTTGACATGCATGGAAAGATCTTTGGGGATGAATCGTTTTACCTGTTAGACATATTTCAAATAATCAAAACTGTCAACAGCATGAATAAAGTAATGAATAAAGTAATTAATATTAGTTTATATTTTCTTTTTTCTTTTTATTTTATAATTATTTTTTATTGATTATGCTATTACAGTTGTCTTGATTTTTTCCCCCACTTTCTCCCCTGCCACCCAGCACCCCCAACTTCTTCAAGCAATCCCCCCACCATTGTTCATGTCCATGGGTCATGCATATAAGTTATTTGGCTACTATATTTCCTGTACTTTACATCCCCATGGCTATTCTGTAACTACCTATTTGTACTTCTTAACCCCCTCACCTCTTCACCCATTCCCCCGCGTACTCCCTCCCACTTGGCAACCATCAAAATGCTCTCTGCATCCATGATTCTGTCTCTGTTCTTGTTTGCTTAGTTTGTTTTTTAGATTCAGTTGTTGACAGACATGTATTTTGCCATTTTATTGTTCAAAGTTTTAATCTTTTTCTTAAATAAGTCCCTTTAACATTTCATATAATAATGTGTTTGTAACGATGAACTCCTTTATCTTTTCTTGTCTGGGAAGCTCTTTATCTGCCCTCTGATTCTAACTGAGAGCTTTGCTGAGTAGAGCAGTCTTGGCTGTAGGTCCCTGCTTCTCATGACTTTGAATATTTCTAGCCAATCCCTACTAGCCTGCAAACTTTCTTTTGAGAAATCAGCTGATAGTCTTATGGGAAGTCCCCAATAGGTAACTAACTCTTTTTCTCTTATTGCTTTTAAGATTTTCTCTTTATCTTTAACCGTTGGCGTTTTAATTATGATGTGTCTTGGAGTGGGCCTCTTTGCATCCATCTTGTTTTGGACTCTCTGTGCTTCCTGGATTTGCATGCTTATTTCCTTCACCAAATTAGGAAAGTTTTCTTTCATTCTTTTTTCAAATAGATTTCCAAATTCTTGCTTTTTCTCTTCTCCCTCTGGCTCCTCTCTGATGAGAATGTTGTACCTCTTGAAGTTTTCTCAGAGGCTGCTTATTCCCTCCTCGTTTTTTTGGATTCTTTTATCTTCCTGTTGTTCTGATTGGTTCTTTTTGGTTCCTAATGTTAAAAGTCATTGATTTGATTCCGGCTTCATCCACTCTAATGTTGTTTCTCTGTAAATTATTCTTAATCCAATTAGTGTATCCTTCATTTCTGACTGGATCTTTTTTATGCTGTTGAGGCCCTCACTAAGTTCTTTGAGCATCCTTATAACCAGTGTGATTTCTTTTTTTAAGATTTTGTTTATTTATTTTTAGAGAGAAAGGAAGGGAGGGAGAAAAACAGAAACGGCAATGTGCGGTTGGCCCTGGAGCTCCCCCTACTGGGGACCTGGCCTGCAACTCAGGCATGTGCCCTGACTGGGGAATCGAACCGTGACCCTTTGATTCACAGGCTGGCAATCAATCCACGGAGCTTCACCAGCCAGGGCATAACCAGGTTTTGAACTCTGCATTTGATAGATTGCTTATCTCCATTTTGTTTAGCTCTTTTTCTGGAGTTTTGATCTATTCTTTCATTTAGGCCATGTTTCTTTATCTCCTCGTTTTGACAGCCTCCTCGTGTTTTTTTCTATGTATGAGGTAGATCTTCTTTGACTCTGTGTCTTGGTAGTGTGGCCTAATGTAGTAGGTGTCCTGTAGGGTCCAGTGGTACAGCCTCCCCTATCACCCAAGCTGGGTACTTGAGTTGCGCCCTTTGTGCTCTGAGTACATGCTCAATGGGAGGGATTTACCCAGGCCAGTCAGCTGCAAAGATTGGCTGTGACCGCTTAATACCAATCTCCACCCTCTGTGGAGGATCAGCTGTGCAGGGGCAGGGTGGTAGTGCTCTAATGTGGTCTGTATCTGTCCACCGGGTGCGCTGACCCTGGGGTATCCCAAGTGGAGCAGGCAAATGCTTTGCCTGGGACCACCCAGCCTGAATTATAAAGCAATCTGAAATAACTGATACTTGTGCTGAGCTTGGAGATTCCCAGATGAAGCCAAGTTGTAAATCTAGGCTGGGTGCTGCTAGTGCCATGTCTGGGCCTCACTGCAGTCAACTGTTGCTTGTTTGAGAGGATTTAGGAAGTTGTGCAGTGTGAGCCAAGACTAGCCATTCATATGGAAAAGCAGGTGGGTGGAGTCTCTGGGGATCTCGAAGGCAGAGTGAATAGTGTGAGCCAGGTTGATGGAACCTCAGATATGGTGCCGGCTTGCTGGCTCTGTGGCTGTGTTGGGGGAGGGTTTAGACAAGAGACAATGCCCTCTGCTCGCCTTGATGCCTGACACCTCGGTTCCTCCCTATATGCCACAGTGTCTTTCAAGCTGCTACCTCGGTGCTGGAGCTCAGACGGAGTGAATCTGAGTAGGTGAATCTGTGTGTGGGTTCTTTAAGAGGAACTGCTTGGGGCTCCAGAAGTTTCTTCCACGGACTCAATCCCCACTGGTTTTTGCAGCCAAAAGTTGTGGGGACTTAGCTTCCTGGCACAGGAACCCTGGGCTGAGGCACCTGGTGTGGAGCTGGAATTCCTTACTCCCAAGCTATTCCTCCTGAATTTTCATCCACCACGCATGGGTGTAGAACCAGCCCACTCCACATTTGCGCCCCTCCTACCAGTCTGGATGGATGTGGTTTCTTTAATCCTGTAGTTGTCAGATTTCCATTCAATTTGATTTCTGAGTGATGGCTGTTCTATATTTTAGTTGCAATTTTGATGTGGTTGTGCAAAGAGGTGAGCCAGGTCTTCCTACAGCACCACCTGGACAAGTCCAGTTTATATTTTAAAATTCATGTTGTTATAGTATCCAAATGATCTCAATGTTTGGTTTCCTATGAAATAGTGTCTAGGAGAGGCCTTTTGAAATTATCATCTATCATCTCACATATATTTATTACCTATAAAGCGCCTGGCGCTGTGCTCAACCCAGGGCTACAAAGAGGAACAAAATACAGTCCCCTCCCACTGAAGTATTTGAACTCTAAATGGGGAAGAGAGGTGTGGGAGGCTGTGACCCAGGCCTCCAAGAGCCACAGGAGCGGTTGTCTGGAGTAGGGCTGCCAGGGGAGGTGAGAGAGTAGGCTCACAGAAGGCACAGCGATTGAGCTGTCCCAGAAGATGAAGTTAATCTTGGAGATGAAAAGGGCAGTAATTTGAATTATTCTTCATAGAAAGCTATATCAACAGAGTTATTTGTAGGTGCTATGGTCTAAAATTCAGAGTCAGAGTCATTTTTCTCATCTGGTAAGGAAATAGATGTAGAAATTGTTGGCTGACATCGTTTTTTTGGTCATATGTCTCCTAGACAGTTTAATTCCTGCAGCCCAGCTTAATTTAGAGAAATAAATAAAATAGAGCTTAGAGGATAACTTTCAGAGACTGAAAGCAACTCTCTTCATAATATATAAGACACCTATTTACATTTAAAACTGCAGAACAGTGCACAGGCTAGGGTTTTATATCTGTCTTATTGTGCCGTGGCCTTTTTTTCCCCATTCACTTCCAAAATTGCCAACAGGAGCGTTTAAATACAAAAGAGAAAGCAATTCTAAGACATAATATGCTTAGATATGTAAAAGTCCTTGCTGAGAATATAGTGCTGACCCCCCATTGAACACCATGCTGAAGGTGAATATATATATATATATATATATATACACACACACACACACACACACACACACACACATATCTAATATTTATCACCTAAAGTTATACTAGACTGTTTACTATATTTTACGGTATATAATGCACACTTTTTGCCCACATTTTTGAGGGAAAAATAAGGATGTGCATTATACAGATGTATAACGATTACATATCATGGGTACAAGAATCCCATGTATAATGTGCACAAAACATGGGTGTGCATTATACACAGCAAAATATAGTATATTGTACAACACTATCATTTCAACATACTTAGATTTTATTACATTTGATATCTTTGGAAATTTATGACATTTTAAAAATTCTCACTTTTTATGAACATGTAGTTCATTTCATAACCCTATAAACCACCATCATTAATTTCAAAGGATGGTAAATTGTGAATGCAGCGAAATAGAAAATGAAGTAATGCTTATACTCACATTAAGCAGCGAAGAAGCACAAAAACAAGATCAACAGAAATGATACTCAAAAACTTCTCAAAATTACTAAATTAAACCTATTCAATTCCAATCATAAAATTAAAAACTCAAAGAGGAGCATGATCAAACACACCAATGATCACTAACATTAAGAGACCTAAGTGCACAGGAATGCAGCACGGCTCCAGGCGGCATCCTCACAGTCTGCATGGCGGGCTGATGGGCTGGTGCCCTGACAGGCAGCGCACATCAAGTGCTTTACTCACTCGCTATGAAACCCATTCTGTTTATTTTTTAAATGTAATCTAATGTATTTTTCCCCATTACCATTCAGTCCCCTTTTACCTCCTCCCTGCAACAAACACCACACTGTTGTCCATGTCCCTGAGTCCTTTTTCTTTTTGCTCAATCCCCCACCCCCTAATCTCTCCCCAATCTCCCGCTGCCATCTGCTCTCTATGAGTCTGCCTCTGTTTTGTTTATTAGTTCAGTTTGTTCATTACATTCCACGTATGAATGAAATCATATGGTTATTTGTCTTTCTCTGGCTGGCTTAGTTCATTTAGTATAATGTTCTCTAGGTCCATTCATACTGTTGCAAAGGGTGAATTTTTTTTTTTTACAGCTGAGTAATATTCCACTGTGTAAATACCCCATAGTTGCTTTATTCACTCATTTACTGATAGACACTTGGGCTGCTTCCATATCTTGGCAATTGCAAAGAACACTGCAATGTTCACAGGGGTGCTTAAGTTCTTTTGAGTTAGTGTTTTGTGTTCCTTCAGATATGTTCCCAGAAGTAGGATCACTGGGTCAAAAGGCAGATCCATTTTTAATTTTTGAGGTATCTCCATACTGCTTTCCACAGTGGCTACACCAATCTGGATTCTCACTAGCAGGGAAAAAGTGTTTCCCTCTCTCCACATCCTTGCCAGCACTTGTTGTTTATTGTTTTATTGAGGAGAGCCATATGACAGGTGAGATGGCATCTCATTGTGGTTTTAATTTGCATTTTTCTGATGATTAATGACACTGAGCATCTTTTCCTATGTCTGTTGGCCATCTGTATGTCCTCTTTAGAGATGTCTACTCAGGTCCTTTGTCCATGTTTTAATTGGGTTGTTTGTTTTTTTGGTGTTGAGTTTTGTAAGTACATTATAAATTTTAGATGGTAACCTTTTATCAGATGTACTAGTGAATATGTTCTCCCATTCTGTGGGTTGTCTTTTTATTTTGTTGATTACTTCCTTTTCTGTGCAAAATCTTTTTAGTTTGATGTAGTCCCATTTATTTATTTTTTATTTTGTTTCTCTTGCCTGGAGAGAGATATCTGATCAAAAATTGCTACAAGCAATGTCTGAGATTTTGTTGCCTATGTTTTCTTCTACGGTTTTTATGGTGTGGGTCTAACATTTAAATCTTTATTCATTTTGAATTTATTCTTGTGTGTCGTATAAGAAGGTGGAGTAGTTTCATTTTTCCACATGTACCTGTCCAATTTTTCCAATACCATTTATTGAATAAACTATCTTTAGTCCATTGTATGTGCTTGCTTCCTCTGTCAAATATTGACTATAAAGGTGTGGGTTTATTTCTGGACTGTCCATTCTCTTCCATTGATCTATGTGTCTGTTTTTATGCTAGTACTATGCTGTTTTTATTACTATGACCTTACAGTACAGTTTGAATATTAGGTAGCATGAATCCTCCAACCTTGTAATTCTTTCTCAGGATTCCTATTGCTATGTGGGGTCTTTTGTGGTTCCATATAAATTTTTGAAATATTTGTTCTAGTTCTGTCATTGGAATCTTAATAGGAATTACATTGAATCTATAGATTGCTTTGGGCAGTACGAACATTTTAATGATGTTAATTCCTCCTATCCATGAACATAGTATGAGTTTCCACTTATTTGTGTCTTCTTCAACTTCCTTCTTCAGTGTCTTATAATTTTTCAGGTACAGGTCTTTCACATCCTTGGTCTGATTTATTCTTAGGTGTTTTATTCTTTTTGAAGCAATTGTGAATGGGATTGTTTTCTTAACTTCCCTTTCTGTTAGGTTGTTATTGGCATATAAAATGCAACTGATTTCTGGATATTAATTTTGTATCCTGCTACTTTGCTGAATTCATTTATCAGTTCTAGAAGTTACTTGGTGAGATCTTTTGGGTTCTCTATGTACAGCATCACGTCATCTGCAAATAAAGAAAGTTTTACTTCTTCCTCTCCAATTTAGATGCCTTTTATTTCTTCTTCTTGTCTGATTTCTGTGGCTAGGATTTCCAGTACTATGTTGAATAAGAAAGGTGAAAGTGGACATCCCTACCTTGTTTCCAATCTTAAGGGAAATGCTTGTAGCTTTTTCCTGTTGAACATATACTGGCAGTGGATTTGTCATATATGGCCATTATTATGTTTAGGTATGTTCCCTCTCTTCCCACCTTGCTGAGAGATTTTATCATAAATAGGTGCTGGATTTTATCAAGTGCTTTTTCTGCATCTATTAATATGATCATGTGTTTTTTATCCTTCATTTTTGCTTAAGTGATGAATCACATTTATCAATTTGTGAATGTTGTACCAGCCTTGCATTTCTGAAATAAATCCCACTTGATCGTGGTATATGATCTTTTTGATGTATTGCTGTATTCAGTTTGCTAATATTTTCTTGAGGATTTTAGCATCTATGTTCATCAGGAATATTGACCTATAATTTTCTTTCTTTTTAGTGTCATTATCCAGTTTTGGAATTAGGATAATGCTGGCCTCATAAAATGAGTTTGGGAGGCTTCTCTCCTCTTGAATTTTATGAAACAGTTTGAGAAGGAAAGGTGTTAGTTCTTCTCAGAATGTTTGGTAAAATTCATCTGTGAAGCCATTCAGTCCAGGGCTTTTGCTTGTTGGGAGTTTTTTATTATTGCTTCAATTTCACTAGGTATAACCTGTCTATTCAGATTCCCTGATTCTTCCTGTTTTAGTTTTGGAAGATTGTATGTGCCTGGGAATTTATCCATTTTGTCCAGGTTGTCCAGTTTTTTTGGCATATAATTCTTTATAATATTTTCATACAATACATATAATCAATACTTATAAGTATCCTTATAATCATTACTCTAAACTTGTTGCAGTACTGGTTTGGTGTTAACAAACCCCTTTAGTTTTTTGTTGACTGAGAAGATCCTTATTTCTCCTTCCATTTTAAATGATAGCCTTACTGGGTAAAAAAGCCTTGACTGTAGGTCCTTGTTTTTCATTATCTTGAATATTTCATGCCATTCCCTTCTATCCTGAAATGTTTCTGTTGAGTAATCAGAGGTCAGTATAATTGGTGCTCCCTTGTATGTAACTACCTGTTTTCTTTTGTGGCATTTAGGATTCTCTCCTACTCCTTAAGCTTTGTCATTTTAATTATGATGTGTCTCAGTGTAGGCCTCTTTGGTACAACTTGTTTGGGTCTTTCTGAGCTTCCTGGATTTGTGTGTCTTTTTCCTCTACCAGGTTAGGGAAATTTTCAGTCATTACTTCTTGAAATAGGTCCTCAATCCCTTGTTTGCTCTGTTTTCCTTCTGGTATTCCCATGATTCGGATATTGTTATGCTTCATATTGTCTAAAATGTTTCTTAAGCCCTCCTCTTTTTTTAAATTCTTATTTCTTTTTTGCTGCTCTGCTTGGGTGTTCTATTCTACTGTGTCTTTCAAATCATTGATTCGATCTTTGGCTTCATCTAACCTACTGTTTATTCCTTCTAGTGTATTATTTATTTCAGATATTGCATTCTTTATTTCTGACTGGTCCTTTTTTATGGTTTCTATGTCTTTTTTCATGCTGTTGAGTATCCTTATAATCATTACTCTAAATTCTCTATCTGATAAATTGCTTGCCTCCATTTCATCTAGTTCTTCTTCTGGAGAATTCTCTAGTTCTTTCATTTTGTATCTTTCTTTGTCTTCCCATTTTGGCTGCTTCTGTGTGTGTATATTCTGAGTTGTTATACTAATCAGCTGTTAAGATGATCAGTGGTTTAACCAATCAAGTTGTAATTGACCGTCCTGCTTAAGTACCACATGGTGGGGAAGAATAATTCCTGTGGGCAGACCTATTGCTTCCCCTAATGCTGATGCCACTTGGAGTGGAGTGGTCTGCCTGAGAGAGATGGCTCCTGCAGTATGGGGAATGACTCAGCACAGAGACCCCAGCAGCTGTTCCTTCAGTTCTCTCCCCAGAACCACCATCCCCAGACTCTCCTCAAGCATCTCTGCTCCACTCTGTCCTGCCTCTACCAGACTCCAGGGTAAATGGCTGCAAATGAAGTTTTGTGCTTTGGTCCTTCAAGTCTCTCTACATCTCCAGCCTTCTCTCCCTGGCAGATAGGACCCCTGCTGCTTTTCACAGCTGTATGTTTTCTGGGTTCCTTTCCAACTCTGGTGCTGTAAGCTGAGGAGCCCTGCTTGGGGTTTAGTCCCAACACTTCTCAGGGAAAAACCCCCAGCTGTTAAAATATTCCTCTGGAACTTCAACTGCTGCCCCAGAGAACCCAATGAGCTCTCTTGTGCCTCCTCTGCCCTCTTTACCAATTTTGTTGTGATGAAGTGGTTTCTTCTGTCTGTCCTTGGTTATAAGGCTTCTTCCAGCTCTTCTTCAGTTAGTTATTCAGGATGCTTTCTCTACAATTTAGTTGTTATTCCAGATTGGTCTTGGGAGGAGGTTAGTGTAGCTTCCACTTACTCCTCCACCATCCTGGATCCAGACTCTGTTGAAACCCATTCTTAAAAACTTCTTTAAGATGATGAGTTTTAAACTCTATATATTTTGTCAAATCCACCATTCAAAATAGAAAAAATTTTTTGAAATATGTAATTGAAATTGTATTCATATCTCGGTCGTGCTATTTCTTTAAATGGGTGATAACACATTCTACCTTAGAGCCGAATGTCCTCAAAGTCATGAAAATGTCATCTCCTCTAATTCTTCATGGAGAGCTTCCAAAATGATCTTTTAAAAAGCATGACCATTCATTCACATTAGTTTGCTGAAATCCTGGGGAACTGCTATCAGAAAAATGACTTTAAGTGAGGTTTTGGTGTTGGCTTTGTTTTTGGTTTTTAAACATACATTCAGGCAATCTACTATGTGTCAGTCACTGTGCTAGCTTTTGAGGAAAGCAGTGCTGAGCAAGATATAGGCCCCACCCCCACACTCAAAGGAGAAGGATAATTAACCCCTCTGGTTAAGTGCTCCAGTGAGGTGAGAGCAGATATTCACGGCAATGAGGACCTCCTGAACTAGGGGAAAGGGAGATTTGGAAGGGTTTCCTAAAGTGATAGTCTGAGACCTGAAGGATGAGTGGAAGTCAACAAAGTGAAGAGGAGAGGGAAGACTGTTTCAAGCACAGAAAATAACTTATGTAAAGACTCAGAGATGGGAGGGATCATGGGGCTCTGAGGAAAAAGAAAAACCAATAGGGCTGGAACCTCGATTTCATAAATCCAAAAAACATAGCTAGAAAGATATGCAAGAGTAAATGAATAGATCTATATTACATAACATTAAGGAACATTTAAGGACATGAGTAGCCTTTGAAATGTGTGTTTTATAATGATCGCTCTAAAGAATGGGCTGACAGGAGGAACACGGGGGAGATGGGAAAAGGACTTGGATAGGTAGTGACAGTGGAGATAAAATGAAGTTGGATAAGACTGGGGTGCACTTAGGAGTTGGAATTGAAAAGACTTGGCAAGAGACTGGGTTTGCAGATGGGAAGTAAGAGAGAGTGAAGGGTCAAAATGATTGATTCCCAATTTGAGCAACTGACTGCACAATTACGTCATTCACAGGATAGGAAATGTTGAAGCATGCTCAAATTGTGCTGGCAAGTGGGAGATTCTATTTAACTTTTCTAACATGTTGAGTTTGAATACCTATGGAGCTTTCAAGTAGTAACATCTGCAGAGATCTGGATCCCTGGTTCTGGAGCCCAGGAGGGGAGACTGGGTGGAGATCTGAAAATCCTCAATAATTCAAGTTGTGAGAGTAGATGAGGTCTCCAGGCAGAATGTTGGTTGTGAGAAAAGAAGAGGACCTGCAAAGTACCCCAGGAAATAGCAAATCTGAGTGATAGGCTGAGAAAGACAGTGTTGTATCTATGCCAAGTTCCCTAGGAGGTAATGCTTGAGATAAAAGTTGTATGTTGATACTTTCTTTGGGATGTCATGCCCGGGTAAGTTCCATAAGGACAAAAACACAAGTGGGTCAAGGAAGAATGGACAGCAAGTAGAAGGGGATGCATTGCCAAACTAGCCACAGCCTCACAGGATAACGTAGCCAAGTGCTCATGCTTATTCGCATCGAAGACTATCAAACAGGTTTCCCCCCCCACCCCCAAGGGTAGGAAAGGGCAAGCAATTTATCTGCTGAGTTTTTCCCATTTCTCGTCTTCTCAAGTAGCTGCTGGGAAAGCCCATGTCCTCAGGGTTCTGTTGGGTTGAATGTGGGCACTGCAGCTGCCACAGCCCCCTCAGCAGGCATCATAGAGGCTATCTTCAAGTCAGATCCGTATTCCCACTGGAAGCAGAAACAAGCGTAGGTGATGAAAGACAAAGGAATGGCAGCGGCAGCCAGGACTTTACAACTGCTGGAATGATACAAGCCACCATTGGGTTTATCTAGCCTGATATCAGGGTAAGCTGCCAAGACTAAGGAGAGAGGTGGATCTGAACAAATCTAGGTATCAATTTACCAACTGTGAAGAGTGTGTCCTGTGAGGAAGTCTAATAGAAATGGCCCAACATGGATGAAAGTTAAATAATGTTGAAGAGAGCAAAGGAAACAGAGTTTCATCTATGCCAAATGTTTCTAACAAGTCAAATAGGATAAGAACTGTTGTGGATTTGAATGGGTTGTCTCTTCTTCTCACAAAGACACTTTAACTTTCTTGTGGGCATCCACACTTCCTCTACTCTTAACTCATAAGCTCTGAATGAGTTACATCCACCTACTGGCCCCAGAGTGAGAACATAAGCCAGATACATACCATGAGAAATTCATCTCCTTGATCACCCAACTAGGTCATTTCATGATTTTTGCAGGAACAACTGGAAAAAGCTACGAAGCCAGATTTTTCAATTATATGATCCAAATGCTCCTTTTTTCTAAGCCAGTGTGAACTGGATTTCTATCACTTATAACTGAGGGGTGCCTAATAACTCCAAGGGCAGAAAGGTGGCCAGTGGATGTAGTGTTTGGATTACCAGGGTCTTAGAGAGAAGTGCAGGGGTGCAGTGCTGGGGGTCGTCAGGGTCATGGCAGTTATTCTTTGACCTCTTTTTCAGCTCTCCAAATGCTAGGTCATCTACTGAGAAAAGACTAAGAAGGACAACTTAAAATGTTTAAAGATCTGCAGGAGAAAGGAGAAATGCCAACCACAAATGCACTCTGCTTGGTGTCTCTGTTCCAATTTATGCTTGCATAATTTTCTTCCTCCACCTTAGCATCTGCAATTCCACCCTTCAGGTCTGCAAGTGGTACCGCCTCGATTGCTTCTGGGTTTCTGCTCTGTCTCCAGTGGTTCCATGCACGCTGGCCCTACCCTGGTCATTATTTCCTTTGTAAGTAAAAGCCTCATGGAAACAGCCTAATTGGAGCAAGACATCTTTTTCCTTTCGGGATCCTAACTGATCCAAATGTCAAACTCTTGTATCCTAATGTTTAATAGGGACTTACAGGGTAACATTTTCATTAAGGAGTATGGCTAGTTTGTTGTTTTACTATTTGTTTTGTTTTTAAGGAAGTAGTTGAGACAGCTCAATCCTTCAAAACGGTATTCTTAGACAACCAGAAGAATATGCCATTATTTATATCTTTCTAGTTGAATATCATCTACCCATCCCAAAGTTGCTAGAGAGTCATGCTTGTGATTTTTAGGGCTCTTTGTAAACTTAGGTAAATCAGATGTTCACCTCATGAAGCCAGTGGAAAGAACAGCTATAGGATTGGTATTTTTGTTATGGCCATAAGCTAACTAATAGCTTCACACTGATTTAAATATCAATTTGCCTTTTATTCTAAATAGTTTTTGTTACTTTTTACCCCATATAGTTTCTAAGACAGTACTACACATTTGGAAGGCCATTATTCTGCATCGTTCGCACAACCTAGCCTACTACCTTTTACAGAACAGGTGATCAATAACTGCTGGCTGACTAATTTCTTTGCACAATTAATTTTAATACAGTTATCTGCACTCAGTTCTGTAGCTGAATATTCAAGCAGGCCACCTTACCTTTGTGACCTCTGAAAAATGGAACCTTTTGTGCATTGTCTCATTAGATGGCTGAAAATAACACCTGGAGACAGACTACCTGGTAAATACTACTTACAGGAAAGGCTTTAACTTTTATTCCCTTCTCCCACCCCCATAATCAACTTAATTTTCCATCTAAATAACTGAAGACTTAGAAGTGATTTTCAGAGATGTAATCCAAAAAAAAAAAAAAAATCAATCTAGAAGATAATATGCTTCAACACAAAAATGTCTTTATTAAGCCTATAATAGCATTTTCTGAATACAAAACCGTAGAGTTGATTTACATATTTCTAACATTCATTAAAATTCATTGTGATATCCATTCTTAATAGATTTATCTGTATTTTTAAGTTGATTTTTTTTTGGAAATCTACCCGATATTTTAACATTCTCATTTATGATCTGAGCTCATATTATGTTTAATAACCCTAAAAATTGCCATTAGCAACTTTGATTCAACAGATGATAAACTTAACAGTTTTTACAGTTGTTGCAGAGCAAAAAACATAATGGAAATAATGTACATGCTCATATAAAGTAACACGGATTCTCACGTGTGTGTGCGGGCGCACACACACAGATCATTAAACAATAATGCTGGAAGCAGGGCAGGCTGGCAAGAGGGTACTGGGCTGCCTGTGGTCTCTGCTAGGACCCCTGTGCTGAGCCACCGCTGAGCCTGTGGAGGTCCAGCCACACCTCCCCCAGAGGAGAGGAGGGAACCACCATTGACATCAGAAATACCCTCTAGTAAATCACCTCAAATTCTTGGCTGCATTGTTGAACCTTCCTCTGGATCAGCAGTCAGATTGTTTTTTAAAGGTTTTCAGCTATTTAGCATTTTATTGGAAGAACAGGGTGACATTCAACCTAATATTCTTTTCTTTTCCTTTATTTTATTGTTGACACTATTACAGATGTCCCCATTTTACCCATGTTTGCCCTCCTCTTCTCAGCATCCACACTCTCTTCCCTCTGGCCATCACCACACTGTTGTCTGTGTCTGTGAGGTCTGCATACGTGTTCTTTGACTAATCCCTTCACTTTCTTTCATCCAGTCTCCCCTTCCCCCACCCTTCAGAGCTATTCTTACCCAGCCTTGAAATAAAGTGTTGTTTGTGAACTCAGAAGATAAGAAAGATCGCCTTACTATGTGACTGAACAACAGAGAAGGAAGAGACCAATTATATGGGAAGACAGTTAAAGCCTTTCAGTATACTCATGACCGTAATATGCTGATTGGCTTAATGAAAGCAGATGACCATACATACATCATACTACATGACTTGAGATGGCTTTTGTAAACTAAGGTCCTGAAGAACCCAAGTACCTAAGAGAAGATTCAAGCATCATGTGAAGCAGGACTATGTGAATGGGGGAGCAGGACATGTGCGGAGCAGAGAGCCTCGAGATTTGTTGATGTGACTAAAGAGAACACCTGACTCCTGTTTCCGCCTCTGAAGACAGTGCTGGGGAAAGGTGTGGAAATCCTAAATACAGAGATCTTACTGGAAAAGAAATTTTTCTTCCTCTTTTGATAAAATACCACTTAATACAAGGTTCTCTATCCAGAATCCTTCGGTGCTGGAAACGTAACCATTAGTCTCCTGTAGAGAGACTGAGTTGCCGTTCTGATTTTGGGGTTTCCTTTCACCGTGTTAGTGCCACAGCTATGTGTGAGTTAAACTACCTCAGTTACCATCTTCATCCATGCAGTTATTTACACAGACATGAACCTGTCTTACCCAAGGATCTACTAAAGGGAATAAGCAAAGCAAACAAAAACAAAGACTCAAAAGGAAACTTAAGAAACCCATGAAAGAGCAAAGGTGGAGTGTTTAACACTGTACTGAAGAAAGACTTCTTCATCCTTGAAGAGAGCATTGGGGTCCCAGTGCATAATTCTCTCTCAGTGAACATCCCACGTCAGAAATCTTTCAAACAGAGGTCAGATGAGAGATTTTGTCGCTTGTTGCCCACCAGATGTTTGTGTCACTGAGAAAATAAAGAATTCAATTTATAAAAAAACTACACTGCTCCATGTTAAGTAAAACATAAATGATGTTAAACAGATCTGCCTTACTGAAAATTCTAGAAGGAAATACTGATATAAGCATGTTTTTAAACTCAAGACGTGGGTCTGAATTGCAATAACACACAATGAACAGAACTTAACCCTTACACAGAGTTTCTCTCTAATAATATTTTCATTGTGATTTTCTATAATTAGTAGTATTTCTTACAAAAAGAGGGTGGAATGAGAATGCCACTTGTCTTAAACTGTGCTAATAAAATCACGTTTTGAAATTCTCATGAGTCTTGACTATGTTACACACTTAGTTCTACTTAGTGCTTAATCTTTTTTACTGGAATGAAAAATGTTCACTTAGTCCCTGTGGTCTCTTTTCTAAATGTTTAACACTTCATGAGGTTCATTCTCCACTATTAATATTTATTTACTCAAATATTAATAGCATTTTACAAACAGGCTTTTAAAAATGTATTGTCCCCAATTTACCTATTGTTAGCTATGAGTAACTAAAAACTAGTACACTTAATGCTATTTCTTACATTAGTTCATTTTAATGCTTTTCTTATATCAGTGCTACTCACAGAAATTCTTAAATGACAATTATAATTGATCATTTTGAACTCTTTCCAAGTACACAATTAAAGTTCTGACTGCATAATTAAAGTTTTATGTTCAACATGTCGAGAGGTAGGAACTTACTATGTCTTTCATGACTTGTATAAAGCAGTTTTAAAATCCTTCTTAGTGTCTGATGTGGCCATTAGTTATACTGACAAAATATTTTGAATGCAGGATTTTGATTAAAAATTGATTGAAAGTATTAGAAAACTTTCAGTGCTTAAATAACCTGCAAAAAGCCAGAAATTAAAAGAACAAATAATTTATGAATAATAGACTGAAGTTTGCTGATCTTTGAATATTAACTTTTGCCACTGGATACTGAAGTCAGATACTGATTCAAGGTGGTCTTCCAAAATACATTCATGAAGTTGCATTCCAATTTTGGTGTTTCTCTCTTTAAAGTTTTTGAAAAAATTAAAATTTTAATTACCATTAGATTTAGCAATAGTATCCAAGCACATCGTTACAGAATAATTTACAGACTTTCTGTACGATTGAAGTTTCCAGGTGCCACTGTTGCTGCTAGGGAACCACACTTTGAAAGACACATGGACCTAGTTTATTATTTACTGTCAAATATCCTAAATTCCAGAAGAGATTTTGTAAGTGTAATAAGATTAAAATATATATCAGTGACCAATATTTAACATTTAAAAAATATGATAAGCTTTGGCCTTAAATATCCTAAGTGGTTATTTCATAGTTTGGGGGTATTGTTTTTTCGCTTCCTTGAGTCTACCAAGCTTTATTCATACCAACTCTGGTGCTGTTGTAAATGGAAGAATCCCCAACTTGATTTACTAGATTTTTCATGGCTAGTTTTTCTTCTTCATTTAAGTTTTAGTTCATTAGACACTTTCATTGACAATTTAAATTTCTTTGTTCACAGGCTTTTTATTTCCATCATAATTAACTTCCATTTTCTAGCCGCTCTTAATGCTGCCTTCACAAAGTTAATTTGGGTACTGTTGTTAGTGAGATTAGAATTTTTATTACTGAAAACTTTTTAAGCATGACCTTTAGGTTTCCCATGAAATTGAAGGTAGTGACGAGAGACGCCTAGCAGTGATGCCTGCTAGCCTGTAGGATGCCTGTCCTAGTTTGAAACTAACATTTTAAGCTAATTACAGGCATACAATCATTAAAAAATAAAGTTATTTAGATTTGTTCCTCCTGCCTCCCTTGTCTCTCAAAGTAAAGCCCCTTTGCCTCATTTCTCTGTGTCTTTAGAGCAGGCCTTTCTCTAGAAATAGACTTGAGGGATCTGGGGACAACTGTAGTTCAATTTTTGCCAAATGCAGCCTCTAGTGATTAAAAACTGTAGTTATATTTATATACCAAAATTGAAATAGAAATTTCAGCATATATTTGTATAAGAAATTTTACTTCTCTTTAGGGAAACCAAATCTAAAGCCAGTTTTAGAGTTGAGTTATGTTCTATTTCAATTCCTTTATCTCAAGTGTTCATTTTATATTAGTTAAATTTAAATAACTTTTCAAGCTCCTGAAAATTACTAATCTACTTTAGCATATTATTAGAGGGGAATTAATCTTAGTATTAAGCAGCATGTTATATAACACTCAATTTTTGTCTGTTGGATTTTTTTTACATGTATACAGTAATGGTGCCATGAATATTTTTAAAAAGAACCTAATGACTTGCTTGAGTAACAATAGTGTTTTATAGAAAAGGTTTTTGTTTGTTCATTTGTTATTTTAGAGAAAGAGAGAAACATTGATTTGTTGTTCTACGAAGTTATGCATTCATTTGTTGATTCTCATATTTGCCCTGATCTAGAATTGAACCCATAACCTTGCAGTACCTGGATGATGCTCTAACCAACTGAGCTACCTGGCCAGGGCCTAGAAATGATTTTAAATGCCTTTAGGCCACTTTTAAGTAACAGATTTAAACCACTGCCTAAAATAATTATGCTAAAAATTACAAAAGACAAAATACCTTTTAAGGGTATATTAGGGTTAGGCCAATTGCAAAATAAGAAGTCCAAGAAAAAGAAAAAGAGACACAGGTAAAACTGTCTACATTATAAAATAAGTGTATAAAAGTGTGACCTGTGTCCTGGGCTCTCTATGCACAGTGACAGGCTCTGCTAGGTAATAAAATTGAGTGCTTCATTTATTCAATTGCTGTGAAATGAATTCTTAAAAATTGTAGGTTTTAAGTTCTGTATTTCAAAAAAAACAGAATGTAAAACAGAAAGCATAAAAACTTTAAAACATGTAATAATGATTTTATTCATATCTATGTGGTAATATTCCTTAGCAGTTGATGGTGTAATCTAGCTAAGAGCTTAGTGTCTTAAAAGCCATTTATGATACTATCTCATATAATTCTGTAACGAAAGCTGTTAAAAGAATCTGTAAAGACAAGATAGCACATATCAGTTTCCTAAAAGGCTTGAGAAAGAAGACTGGATGTTCTGGACTTGAGAAAATGTGAAAAGGCAAAAACATTTACAAGTGTGTTTATATGGTAGACATATTTCTAAGTCAGTCACCACAGAATAGGTTTCCACAGGTTTGGGGAAAGCAAGTTATGAGCAAGGTAGACGGGCCCAATCCTATACAGAAAGAACAACCGAACGGCTCCTCCCTTAAACGCAGGCTGGACACGTACAGGGAGAGTCAGCAGTCACCCCCGGCCTGACTGGGAGAGGGAGTGAAGGTTCAGGAGGGCTTCCGGAAGGAAGTGACATCTAGGTGAGACTTAAAGGATGAGTAGAAGTTAGCAAGGTGAAGAGGAGGGAAAGACTCTTTTAAGCAGAGAAAACAGCTTATGTGAAGACTCAGGTGTGAGAAAGATCACGAGGCCCTGAAGAAATTAAAGCTGAATAGGGCTGGAACCAAAACACCCTAGGCTGCTGAGAGGCAAGAAGTGAATCTGATAATTAGGTGGATGATAGGACATAAAATGCAGACTTCAGAACATTAAAGAATATTTATATAAGGACAACAAAAAGCTTTTGCAATATGTATTTTTCAGGGGTCATTCTCTAAATGATGGGTTGGAGGAGTGCAGACGGTAGGAGGATGGCTTGTAGAAGTTACAACAGTAGAGACAGAATAAAGTTGGTGAGACCGAAGTATATTGAGAAGACAGAACTGTCAAGGTCTACTGAGAGACCGGATATGAACAGTGAGGAGTAGGAGACAGTGAGGGATCAGGGAGGCTCTAGGTCTCTACTCTGTGCAGTGGGGAAGGTGGTGGCTCCTTTCCTAAGGAATGTCAAGGGAAACGTAGTTTGGGTTTGGCAGGAGAGAATACTGAGATTTCAATAACAGACTTCAGAAATTTGACACACGCAGCCTGCCTGACACCTTTGACATTTGGGTCTGGACCTCTACTGGGGCAGGGGTACTGCTTCTCAGTGGGCTCCAAAGTGCCACCAGAGCACAACAGACCCCTATCAGTTATAACAGGTTGCAAGGACTCTGTGGTAATGAATTGATTTGGTCTTAATTTATATTTCTCCCAAGTTTCTAAACCTGGTACCAGGTACAGAGTGGAGTTCTATTAAATAAGGGTTTATTTAAGGCCCCAGGCCTGTGTGAGAAAGGAGCGGCCTAGAGGAGTCAGTCAGTCTGAAGTTTCACAGAAGATGGCGCCCTTCTTAGAGCTTAAGACAATTATACTTTGGTCAAATTTCCAAAGTCTGATCACTCTTAAGACTATAGGAGTAGAAATTGTTAGATCCATTTTATGCTTCTTTCCTTCATCTCTTTTCATTAGGTAAGAAATCTGTTATTCAAACTGCAGGCTTCTCTCACAGTATTTCTCGTCTATTCCTTCCTTATTCAGACTGCACTCCCAGATTCAGGAGATCATTTCCTCTGGCCTAGACTAGAGAAACAACGTCCTAGTTGGTCTTTGTGCGCCACTCACTATGTGCTCGTATGCATCACTGTGCATCTTATCACCAGGTGTTTAATTTCATAATTTTATCAAGTGTCTGAGCCTTTGTTAAGGTGGAAGCATGAAATGATCCTGTAACTACAGAGTATATATACCCCTGTTTTGCATTTATGATAGGTAACTTTTTATTCCGATTCGTTCTAAGTATTTGTATCTTTCTGTTTGTCAGCCTTCCATAAATTTTTTGAAGTTGGAGGATGGTTAGGTGAGCCTCGATTTGCTTATAAGACCACAGGACAATTAAATTGTAAAGGACTTCCTCAAATACTGGCACATGGCAGGTAGAGATTGAATTCTAACTTAGTTATTGAAAGTGTAGTCTGAGACCTGACATTGTTTTGCTTATCATTTTATTTCATGGGCCAAGTCAAAAGGAATACAATGTCAGTTCTGGTCCTATGTTTTAATAAATTTAATAACCATAGGTTCAGATTATGAAAAATTGCTGTGAGCACAAGTAACAGTGATGATTGACTGAAATACTTTTTTAAATGAAAAACTCTTCTTTGCCATGTCTCTTTCTGCTTTGTATATTTTTGCAGGATCTTGATTGAGACTCTGCACTTTTCTTCAATATCACAGAATAGCTATGGTAAACAATAAGAGGTTTTCTGATCATATTTTCTGATTTTCCATCTGTACCTACAAAAAAAATTTTTTTTTTAAAGGCAAACATTTGTAAGCTTAATTTCCTTTGGGAAAAGTGGGATTTTCAGAACTTTAATGTTTTTAAAAACTTTTTCTTTAATATATAACTTGTGATTTAATTTTTATTCACATTGTATATTCATGTTTGCATGATAAAGAGATACTATGTCACTTTTAAAACACCTCTTTATCACCTGAATTGCTTACAGAAGAGTGATAAGAGATAAAATAGAGTAAGAATTTTTAAATCTCATTGAATCAAATTCCCTAATCCTCCAATATTCAGCACTAATTAGTAATGGCAGACAACCATCTTCCTTGTTGAGGTTTGGAATGAATATTTTATCCCAATTTTCACATTTTCATGGAAGCTCAATAATACCATCTTATCTTTTCTTTAATCATCATCTCCTCTGTTGAAAGTCTGGGCTTTTGATGATAGGAATGATCAATTGAATTTTCTCTTAACAGAATAAGCATTAACAGAATAAGACTGGCATGTGATCCAGAAGCTCCCCTCTCATGTTTGATACCGCAACTTCACCTAAAGCACCACCAGGCATCTGGCGAACCAACACTATTGGTCAAGGGTGATAAAGGCTTTTTCAGTAGCATAAGAAAAACTTCCCTTCCAAAAATAAGATGAAAGTAAAGCTCCAAAACTTTTTTTTTTCCTTTTAAGCCTTTCAACGTGCAAAATATTTCCGGGGAGGTTGTGAAGAGGTTGGTCACGTGGGGTAATGAGGAGTGGCTTCGAACCTGCCAAGCCCTTGTCCCTTGTTTTTAGTTATGCTGGTGGCAGGGGGTCAGTGTGGAGAATTACTCTACCATTCTAGGGGGCAGCTCCTATATGCCACACCTCTGCCAAGCACTTTACACACGTGACCTTCTCATGTAAAAGTCCACATTGCACATCACAAAAGTAGGATTATTGTACCTTTTTTAGAGAAGGAAGGTGAGTCTCAGTTTCTTAAGAGTTAAGTCAAATACAAAGGATGAAAATTTAGAATCTCTTCGGATTTCTCAGCAATCACAGTAGAAGACAGTAGAGGGATACCTTCAAAATTTGGCAGGAAAAGTATTTTTTTAGTGATAGTCTAAGCCAATCTACAAATCAAGCCAGAGCAAAATGAGGATATTTTCAAACAAGAAAGTTCTCAAAAAAAAAAAATCATGTCTTAAGAGGACATGGCTAACAGATAAAGTGGAAACAGAAAAGAAAAAGAGAAACTCATATTGTGCAGGACGTAGGAGGTGGCAAAAGATGGAGAAGAGCTTTCTCTACTGCCCTTGAGCATGGACTTGCCTATGACTTTCTTGGGATCATGAGACAGGAGCAAAAGTGACACGAGTAGAAGCTTAAAAATGCTTTTGTATTAGAGCTTCCTCCCTTTGCACATGAGACTCCTGCCGGCTCCACTGTGTGGAAAAGCTTGGGCTCGCCAGCCAGATGGTGAAAAACACATGGCCCAGCCATGTCCCCAGTTAACATACCCAGCCAGTTAACCCCAGAAGCAGAGGTCGCCCTGGGATGAATGAATGCCACTGATGACAAGCAAAAAAAACACTTGGTGGGTTCCAGTCCAAGCTGCAGATCTGCAAACTTATAAGTCAAACAGACGGTGATTGTTTTAAGCAACTGAGTTTTAGGGTAGTTTATATGCTGTAAGACATTACTGATCATGAAATTGGAAGCTAGACGTGGGGTGATGCCCCAAAATAATGTTAAAATACTTGAAATTGACTTTGAGGCAGGCAGAAATGCTGTTTGGAAATTTATTAAAATGATGATCTGAGTTACATATAGAAGTACAAAAATGGGCAAAACTAATACCTACAACCTTGAAAAAGAGGCAGGACCTAATGGACATCTGGATTTCCTAAGGAGATCACCAGACAGAATCTTAAAGGGTCATTTCATTTCTTTTATAATAAAATGTGGGAAGAAGGAAATGAGTTAAAGAAAAATTTTTGAGTTTTAAGGGAGAATTTAGAGGGAATTTAGAAGGCTCAGGGCCTACTAACTTTCTCACATTTTATTTCCCCATACAGTAAAAAATTCTTAATGATAAAAATCAAATCAAAGATGTGGCTATAGCCCTGTCCAGATGGCCCAGTTGGTTAGATCATCATCCCATACACCAAAAAGTTGCAGGTTTGATTCCCAGTCAGGGCACACACCTAGGTTGTGGGTTCAATCCCCAGCTGGGGCTAGTAAAGGAGGCAACTGATCCATGTGCATGATGTCTCTCTTTCTCTCTCTCTCTCTCTCTCTCTCTCTCTGTGCCCTTCTCTCCCTCTCTCTCTAATATCAGTAAAAACATATCCTCAGGTAAGGATTTTTTTTAAAGTGTGGCTATAAGAAAAATTGTTAGGATCTATAAAAGTTTTACGGTAGTGCCTAGAAATACCTTTCAAGTAGATAAAAAGTATTCTAAGAAACATAAAGACAGGTTTCAAGGGTTTTATTCAAGCGAAAGAGTCACCAGCTTTAATGTGCAGAAATAGCTCTAAACTCCCAAAACTGCAGTAGCAGAGCGCAGGATGAGATAGCTGCTCACCTGCAAAATGGGCCATTTTTACCATGAGAGGAAAAGGATATTTCAGAGTAGGAATTAAGAGCCCAAGAGACACAGTCAACAGCTCTGGCCAGCAGTGGATCAGGCAGCCCCTCCCAGCGAGCAGAGCCAAGCTCTAGTCAAGGAGTTCCTTCTTCCTCCAGAGCGGGGAATCTGACATATTGGACCTGCAGGATTCCAGAATTCTCATGAACTAGTGACTGCTTTCTGATTGGGAGTGTCTACTATGATATGTTATGTCTATACAGCATGGATGTAGGGAGTTTTGTGATGGGGGGCATATGCCTTATCTTAGTTCACTGGTCTCTGAATATAGAAGATTCATATCAGATGAGATGCTGGGCTCAAGTGTTTCAACTCTGATGCCATAATCAGTTCAGACTTCTAAAGGATCTGAGGTAAGGGCATACTTTGCATGTGAGAGCAGGGTAAGTTACTGAGGCCAGAAAGCACAGGTAAACTGCAAAAATATCCACCGTGCTTTGTAGCTCCCCCCATGAAAGGTAACCTTTCCTCCACGTCCATGAGCCTAGGCCCTGGCCTGGTGACTTGCTTTGGCTAACTGATCAGAAGTAAACATGAAACAAACAAAAAATTGAGAAAGTGCAAGTACACTGGGGATTCCTTTCTTGCTGCTTTTGGGACCACGTGAAGAAGCCTGAACTACTAGGCTGCATAAACAGATATACGTGTTCCAATCAGCACCTACGCATAGCTGAACAGCCAGCCTCGCAAACTCCTAGAAGAGAAGCCACCTCTGTGACAGGCGCTACTAAAGAGTGCATACACAAGAGAGCCCAGAGAAGAGCAAGAGGAGAAACCGTCAGCTGATCCCAGACCAATTTACCAACTCACAGATCAAAAGCTAAATAAATAGTTGTTTGGGGAAAATTTGTTGCACGAAAATGGATGATATATTCACCATGCAGCAATTGGTGGATGATTTATGCTACACTTCATACAGTGACCTATTATTCACTCATTTCTCTTCTTCATCCCCCTGGCCACACTTTCATTCTAACCTGTCCCAATTTGGATGAATACATTTTTAAGGGTCAAAATAAACTGCATATTTATGCGGCAGCAGGTCTCAAAGCAGTGATTGTTCAACATTTTCAAAAAAAGATTAGTGATGCCTTGAAAGATATCTAAAAATTAAGAAAGCAAACCACTGGAGAGACATACGTCCATGTATTCCTCCCCGATAAGGATATTTATAATTATTCCATTCCTCTAGTGCCTGTTTTGTTTAAATATCTTGTCTATCTCTTTGGCATCATTTTGACACTGGGCTTGACTAGGCCAAGGTCACAAAGTTAAATTAGTGCTACTGCCAACAGGTAACACAAAGACACTCATTCCACTCCATCTCCTGGTCCCCACGGAGCTGGCTTCAGAGATGATTTACTTGGCCTTTCTCTCCCATCCCCATGAGTAGCAATGACCCGCCCTGTAAGGACTCACCTTCATGCTGCTTCCTGCTCTACGGTGGAGGCTGATGTTAGACTTGAGCTCAGATCCTGCTTCCGGCACTCACTGGCAGTGTCAGGGTAATTATATGCACCTCTTGATGTTTTGTGAGGGCTAAATGGAGTGACACATGAGAAACTCTCAATTTTTTAATAGATTTATGTGACTGGCAGGTATATTACACCTCTGCTTGTGCTGTCATCATGATGACAGAGGGTTTATAAGACCTAGGCGCCCCAGCACAGATGGTCACGCTGGATGGAGATGGGAGGCTGCTTCTTTGTTGTTTTGTGTTTTATATGGTCTGTGCGGCTTTCTGGCCAATAGGTTAGGAATGGATTTGGCCACGTGGCGGAGTGCCTCCTCTCTGGCTAGCCAAACACCTCAGGGGACAGTCTGCCTGCTTAACCCAACTGGAGTCACTTCTGAGGCTGTGTCATGGGTTTGGGGCAACAGGGTGCCCTGAACTGAGCACAGGAACAGGAATCATGTGACCCGGGCTTTATGCAGGGTCCCAGCACTAATTTGCTGAGTGACCTTGGGCAAACCACTTCCCTCCTCTCCTTTCTACTAAAGGGGAATAATTGATCTTATAGTCACACTTCACAAAGTTGTAGTAAAGATTAATTTAGATATCTAGAGCAATTTCAGAGGGAAACACCACAGGGATTGTAATTAGTTTTATAATCTATAATTAAGTCTATAAATAGTGAGAGGTAGCTCACACCTGAATTATACATTTGAAAATGAGACTTCACTTTTCAAAAAATTCTTGGGAAAATGAAGATCAGTTATTTGGTCATATTTGAAGAGATGAACTGGAAAACATGAAGATCATGGCCTCAATGCAGCCTTGAACTTGGACTCTCCAGTGAGATAACAAATGGGCCGATGGAGACCAACATGCATATCAGATGTTCCAGACTAAAGAAAGGCCCCAGTGCTAACTCACCAAGGAAAGGAATACAGGGCATTTACAGAAGAAAGGCCTGGGATCTTAACCCAATTCTGGATATGGGGATTTTATAATGAAATTATAATTGCGGAGCCTTCAAAATACACTGGGGAATCCCTTTTCCTAACCCTTCCCTCGCGTCCTTTACGTCCACGTGCCTCAACCCAGACAGGAGATGGTGCCGCAGAAACAAGGAGCACTGCCCAGCAGTGGCCAGGAGCCCGTTCAGTTACTTCCTCCTCGGGAAGCTTGTGCATTACACCCTCTGGGCATCAAGAGATTTTTCCTTTTTGGCCTTTCTGCATTCCGTGCCTCCAACTGAGTGCCCACTGTGAACTGCACAGTAGAGCATGGTGTCAAGGGCACACTTGCATCCCACCGTCTTTTTAGGAATTTCAGAACCCTCAGTAGAAGCAATCGGCATAAGAGACACCTCCAAAGTTTACAGTAGTTGCAGAAACACGCTTACACTATTCCGTTAGTTGAAAGCAGTTTCTTCCGTGTTGGTTAGCTTTACTCCTAGAGCTGGCGCGCTCATGCTCCAATTTGGACCTTCCACTGCTTTCTCTCTCTTCATCAGTCCCTGGTTGAGACCCCATGATGCTCCTCTCTGTCTGAGCTGTAAGCCCCCACTTACTTTCTGGCTCAAACTGGTCTTCTCACAGACCCTTGGCCTCCCAGCAGACAGGTCACAGTTTTAACACCCTGGGTTCACAGAAACAAAATGACAACTTATATTTTCTGGCTAATCTCCTCACCAGCCTCCACTTCTCTGGGTTGGGACCAAAATTATAGGGGATGAAAACTGAGCAGTCCCACAGTTTATTATTCCAGTGGCATCATCTCTATTGGGTGCTATAGATTTATTCCTCACCTAAGAAGAGAAAAATAACAAACTGTGACCTTTGGCTGAAAGAGTCTTACCAGAAAGCCAATGAAGCTTAAACTTCCAGATCCTACACCATACAAACCCTTTTCAAGGTATTGCGAGGGGCCGTATGTGTCTATGGAAATTGTCTAAGGCAGATGTTCCAGCCGTAACAGATACAGAACTCTGTCTGCACTCATGTTTACTCTCTGTCACATTTCTTCTAGTGGCAGGCGAGGTGAGAGAAGATGCAAGTCAATGAGGACATTGCGTTGGGGATACACTTAGTTTGAGTTCTATGGCATTCATTTATGTGGTTTACAGACACTTGAGTCCTATTAAACTACATTTTGTTCTAGGATAGAAATAACTTCCAGCACTTTTCCGCTTCTGCCTTCTTCCCCCCACACCACTTACTGTCTTTCTCCTTCAAAATTTTTCACCCCTCACCCCACACCCATCTTGGCATTTTCTCTCCCCTTAGCTTATTTTATTTTCTTCATTGCATTTGCCCACCACAAATAGTAGCGCTTCTTGTTATCTTGTTGACTTTTGCCTTCTCCACTAGAAGCTCCCAGAGCTCAAGGTCTTTGTCATGTTCATTGAGGTACCCCAGTGCCTATGAAAGACCCAAGAAAATATTGTTGAGTGAATGAAATAATATCCTTAAAGCTTTTTTGAAAGTGTGCATGTCAATATTATCAAAATAAAATCCATATTAAATATGCAATGTGATACAGAACTTCTATTTTGAAACTTAGATATTAACTAATTTCATGAGCTGTTAGAGGAGCTCTTCTTACTTTCTACCTGTTGTTATTTCTATTGTATCACTCAAGTGATCTTCCTCAATGACAGGTTAAACAAAAATGTATTTGATAGGTTAAATAAAAATGTATTTGAGGTTTTCATAATAGTCTGCAATAAGATATCTGGATCAAAAATTAAATTTATTACTAATCAACTAAAGTTATACTAAGCATTCATATATGGGTGCAATTTATTTAAAAATAAACATAAAAAAAGAAAGGGAGAGAATGGGACTTTTGGTTTATTTTTATTTTATCTATTTTACTTTTAAACTATAGATATGTAGTTGCATATAATCATATTATAAATACCTGTTTTGCTGCACATCTATAAACTTTCTTTTAATATGCACATAAATATAGTTAATGTTGTGGTAGAACTATTAGAAAAAAGAAAACTTATAATAACCACTATAACTGAGTTTTACTTTTATACTATACCTGCCTAGGAATTTTAGACTGTGTTCCTCTATAACAATAAAGAAAAAGACAGTGCAGAAGTGACACTTTTTTAATCTTAGTTTCGAACTAATCCTGCTTATGTCAGAATCTGAACAAATTTTAATGTAGTGCAAGCCTTTTCTAAGTTTATATTTTCTCTGTTTTAGGGAAAAGATTTTTGTTGAATAAATTCATACAAAGTGTATAATCATGCTGGCTTGTGCACACATACAACAAAATACAGGCAGAAAGATACACATTGCAAAGCTATATCCAAGGGCCAAAGTGATTTTACATATATTTCCCTGGCTCCTTCTGTTTGGCTAGTTGAATGACTGTCATTTTGCACCCATTCATCTGAAACAATGACATGGTAAGGACTGTACTGTGATGGATGGAACTGTCGGAACCCATAGAATTTAGATATTGCACTAGTGAATTACATTTAGGAAGGGTTGTGCTACAGGAAAGTGTGATTGCTCCTCTATGACTATTCTGAGTGTTTAGAAAATGGGCTGGCCATTAAGGAACAATGATACATTCTCCCTTTCCTTATGCTACCTTTCTTTTGTGTTGCTTAGATACAGTTGACACAAACAAAGCCCAAGGCTTTTGTCCGCAGACTTTTAGTCTAAGGATGAACTCTCTCTTCTTCAGCTAGCTTCAAATAATCCAATACAGCACACACTGGGCACTTGAAAATCGAGTACAGCATGTTGAAGGAACGGGAATATTTTCCCTTTATTCCTTCTACGTTCTTTGGCTGGTATAATAACTAAGCTGATATAAGACAGATTAACAAGAGAAAAACAATTGCATACATATGGGAGCCCCATAAAGTAAGAATAATAAAGCACCTTGTTTACTACAAATCCAAAGAACAAAGACCTAAAATTAACACACTCTTATTTTCTTGCTCAGTGTGATATTTCTAATAAAAGCATTTTTTTTAATTCCCTTCATCTTCTTTTCCCTCTTTAAAGGTGAACTTGAGTAGGCAGTCCATTTATCTCAGGAAGTCTGCTCTTTATATTTACCTGGGACTGACGGGGGCCAGTCTCTTTAAGTGGTAGATCCTATAACATTTCAACGAGTCATACAACATGATCACAAATATTACCTCCAAGTTATTCCTTCTCCAATATTGTCCTACCAGAGTTGTGGTATTTTATCTTTGAGATGTATGTTTCTAGAAACATTTTAGTTTTCTGACCAGCTTAAAATACCAAAGCAAAAAGACAGTAATGATGCTGTTTATGCCTTTAGTATCCTGGTTATTTGAGGGGGCTAAGAATTACTTTGGATTCCTGTTTGTAGACAGTTCGGTTGCCAGCTGAGCCATTTTGTTTGGATAGAGTCTAGGCTCCTTGCTGCTGGTACCCCAATTTCTCTGAGGGAGAGTGACTCCAGGTGTCCACTTCTCATTACAAAAGCAAAAGCCAAAAAGACCAGTTTCTTTCTTTCCTGCATGTTATCTCCATTTGACCCTATTGTTACTGGAAGGGACTGGGACTAAGGTGGGTCTGCCCTAGCACATTCCAGAATGTGTGGGTTCTTGACTTCATGCAGGAAAGATTTTATGACACAAGTCCAAGTGATTTTGAGAGCACGTTTATTAAAGCTGGGGACAGTGAAACAAAGGAAGAGCTTAAGACAGAAGAGGCAAGATCATAGTAACAACAGTGAGCCTTGGTGGAGCAGCCTTGGACCTTTGGGAAGATGAGGAAGGGTCGAGGCTTGGAAAGGCTGCCTTGGCCCTTTAGAAAGAAAGCCACAGAGGCAGAAAAAGTGAGCCAAATGGGCTGCGTGGACTCAGGAAACAAGTTACAGAGGAACAAGCAGGACCGTTGGGGACAGGTTCAGGGTGTTAGCCCAGAATGAGCTGCTGCTGCCTGCTGATCCCCTGGTTGCAAGTCTCCTGGGAAACTTTAGAGCTTAGGAGAAAAAAAGCAAAGATACACACCTGAGGGAAGAAGGGGGGAAGGTGCCGGGGCCTCCAGGGAGAATGCTCATTGGGTCCTTTGTCTTAAGAGTTTTTATCTGTTTTCAACAGGTGGAAGTTTCAGGGTAGATCTCAGGGGAGAACCTCAGTAGAATATGCATCAGTTTTCCAAGTATGGCCTTTAATATACTGATGCATCAAAATGAGTATATAAAGGGGTCAGGGTCATTCTCTGGTCAGCTTCATCTTCAAAGAATGTCACCAGAGAGCGACTGGGACCAAGGCGGGTCTGCTCTGGCATAGTCTGGAATATGTCAGCTATTTGTTCCTAAGTGTCCTTGGTCAGGGAAGATAAGACCCTGTGATTTATTATCTGGTGGTAAATTGCTGAGCTATTTAACTATCTGTCTCAATTTCCCAGTTCTACTCGCCAAGGAATTTTCCCGACTTCTTACTATCCTGCCTCAATATGACCCATATCTCCTGGGATTTTACTTCATGACCAAGTGAGGCTGAGGGAGGGGAAAGTCAGAGGTCTTCCACCTCTCTTACAGCTCCCCTGCCCAGGCTGTTAATGTTCAGAGATGTATGCATGTGTGTGTCTCTGTGTTTCCCCCTTTGCTTCTTCCTGTTTCCATGCCTCCTATGTTAGTTTCCTGTTGACTCTGTGAGACCCCACACTTAGGTTTACACACACACACACTCATGCACATTCTAATATTCTTTCTCATAAACAAACCCCTTTTGCTCACGTCAGAACTAATTTCTGTTCTTTGTGACAAAAAGAAAAAATCCTAATTGATGTTGACATCATGATTCTGAATCTTATAGAAAAGAAGATAACCAAAATCCTAGGAGGTATGTATTTGATTCAGCTCTCAAAAGTTAAATACTCATAATTAAATTTGTGAATAATCAAAGTGTAATATTACCAGTGTTATAGAGTAGAAGAGTTCAGGTAGCATCTTAGGATACAATTATGTTTTTGTTGACACTTTCACCTTTATATGAAAAGTTTCAATGTGCTGCCTTCATTCTCAAAGATTTGAAATGTTAAATCTACATGGGAAATGTAGAAAGGGCTCAACCAAATTTGCATAACACCAAATGCAATTAGGCCTCCTCTTATCCTACCTTCCCTGAATAATTGAGATTTTTAGCTTTCCTTCCTTCCTCCCTCCCTTCCTTCTTCCTTCCTTCCTTCCTTCCTTCCTTTCTTCCTTCCTTCCTTCCTTCCTTCCTTTTTATTTCTTTTCTTTCTTTCTTTCTTTCTTTCTTTCTTTCTTTCTTTCTTTCTTTCTCTCTTTCTTCTTAGAGCTTATCTGGCAAATATGTAGTTTTAAGAAATATGTTTATTTCCTTCAGGGGCTCTTTATAGTAGTTTAACATTAAACTGTGTAAAACTGAAATTTTAGTGCCAAGATTATAATGATTCAATGGTATAGGTAAATTAGCACTTGCAATAGTAGAAGATTATTCAGACAGTGTTAGAATCTTTGATGAAAACATTGTTTGCAGCGAAATTATAACACTAAAAATTAATGTGGACTTAAAAATTTCTGTTTACCTCTGAATGTTTTTATTTTAAAAATAGAGATAATATATATTCATAATAATGTATTCTTAAGCACAGCATACAGTGTATTTCTGTATTAATATTGATATATGATGCAAACAAATAAAAAAATTAACTCACCTGACCTAAACAATAAATAAGAATGTATTTGCTTATATAACTGAGATTTGCAGATACAGATCCATTTTAAGACAAGGTTTGATCTCTAGGATTATGATGTCATTGGTGCTTTCTCTCTGTGTCTTTATAATTCTTTTGGTTCTTTCTTTCTATTGGTATTACTAAAAATGGCAGCTACAGTCCCAGGACTCACATCTGTACCCCATGTCATTGGTATGAGAGTAATATCCCCCACATGTCATCCCACAATTCTAAGCAAACTTTGGAGATTCACTCCTGTTCAATTGAATTAAATCACATGTCCACTCCTGAATCAATCACTGTAGCCAGAGTAATGCCATGTAATGCTTCGCTAATCCTACATTATTTATTCCATTCTAGCAGCAATGGTATGTGGGCACAGCTTCCCCAGAGCACATTAATCTTCAAAAGAAAACTGGGAACTATTGAAAAGGGGGAGGAAAAGGGAAACTTCACAGGTAGCTGACAAGTGTCCAGTTTTCCTGCACTGTGAGGCTATTGTAAGGGAACGGGAATGACATCTAGATGTTTCATTGTGAAGTTTGTCTTCATCATCCATCACTTGTTATGTAAACCAACAGAAGCGTGCTTCATATCAAATAGGTTGACAGAGGTTCAAAATGACAAAGACCTAAGTGTTTTTAAAATTTGCAGGACATTTTAGTTAATTTTAGTAATAATCAAGGCCACCATATACAGAGCTGTGAACTCAAGAGAAACCTTTCTCTTCTCTTTTGTTATTCCTGCTAAGCAACATTTATAGATGCATCCTTCATGGGATGCGTCTATCCTACTTCACACAATATAAAAGGCAAAACAAATTGACTTAGTGTTTTATCAGCTGATAAGGATAACTGACCAATCAAGTTACTTCAGGGTGGGAATTGAAATTTTAATATCTATTGCCTCAAATTCTCTCTGCTCCTCCCTTCCCCTCAGTAGTGTTGTACCACTGGTAGAGCATCTTCTAAAGTCTGCTTCTTTTTATAAAACTTGACAGCAGCCAAGTTTAGACCATCCTCACCAATGAGGGAGCAGACGCATGTAACATCTCTTTCTAAAGTTCATCATAAAGATCCCAAAATGTTACTGGGCTAGAAAGGAAGGGGACTGAGCCAGCAGCTACCGTCCCCTCTCTTGCTCATAAGGCTTCTGTGTTCACTCTTAGGACCGCACAAAGGCGCACTGTGGTAAGAGGTGACTGTGGCCTGTAGGTAGATCTCATGGAAGCAAAAGGGTGCATGTCATCTCTAGCTCATCGGATTCACCTGGCATCATATGGAAAGCTTGGTCAGGCCAAGTATGCCCTTTGGTAACTCCTTAGGCCACTTTCTACACAAGCTCCTGTTCCTCTCAGGTGGTTATCTTTCTTTCACTCTATTGACACTTGCAGTACAAGATGATGCAGAAAATTAGATTTAAAAAATAAAATCATCAAACTCAAACCCTCATGTTCAGTTATTTTCGGTCTATTAGGTAATGGTCATACACACCACAAGTAAAGTACACAACAGAGAGTGAAAAAAATCTGTA